>CM025855.1:29991899-30026937 GCA_003952965.2 Morella rubra
GTTTATCGAGAGGATGGATTGCTGTTGTGCTGGGACAGACTACAGCCAAAATGCAGAACTTCATTTTCCTGTTTCTCCAGTCCTTCCATGCAGGGATACCTTGTTTCAGCATCCAAGAACTAATAGTTGTGACCTTCTAGCTCAACTGCCTTCTTCCCTGCCCTTGGACTCTGGGTATGTAATCCTTAAATATCAATTCAGTTATCTCTTAATCATTTGCAACTCGTTCCTTTCGCATTATCCACAATGTTTAATCTAATTAATTAAGGGTGTGACCTGGTGCAGAATTTTTGCACAGACCTTGATATCAAACAAACCTTGTTGGTTGAACTTTTCAAATAACACGGAATCAAGTGTTTCAGAAGTGAGTGCTCGATATCCTCTCTCCCTCTCTCTTCATTTTCTAGAAAACTAGAACTCAGATCGTAATTAGTCAATGAGTATTCTATTTGTTTTTTAATTAAGTATTGATTATCCTATTCACATTTGCAGGAAAGTACTGCTGGAACTAGGGTTCTGATTCCATTGGCAGGAGGAGTACTTATTGAGCTGTTTGCTAGTAAGCAAGTATGATGTTTCTTAATTAATACCATGGTATTTCTTCATTATGAACCTAACAAGTAGAAGAACATTTGTCAACACCCTCTCCTCCCGGGGTTTGCATGAGGAATATTGCGTAGCCTTTTCGTTGTTTATCTAAAGAAAAAGATCTTTTGATGATGTCTAATATATTGGGAAAGCTATCTAATTAAACTGCTTTAATTTATATTTCAGGTTGCAGAAGATGAGCAAGTCATTGATCTTATCGCCGCCCAATGCAACATTTCAGTGGAGCAGGAGGCCCTGATATTGAGCAATATGGACACAAACTTCACTGATAATGTGAATGCAATTAGTGAAATCCAATCCAAGCCCTTTTTGAATGATGGAAATGATCCAAAGGATCCCAGCAATCATTTCCAGCCACGAGTTTCACCTGCTACACCATCAGAAACTCTGAGTCTACCCTATGACATCTATGTCGACAGAATTCGCCTATGCGATTCTCCAATGAATTTCCTTCAGCAATTTAATTACAATTCTGAGGACAGATCCAAGAACGACATCTACTATGAGGGATCACACAATTCATTCGCTTCTGACAAATCAACGGACCCAATATTTAAGTCTTCATCTGAGAAGGGGTGCCAATTACTAGATATGGATGCATTACAGCAGTCCATGATGAATAGTTCACCAAACATGCATATGCAGTTTGTGGAGCCATTGTTGAACAAGGAGCAGCAGGGGAACGATAAGGATTCCAAGCACGAGAGAGGGCGAACAGATTCAGTTTCGGATTGCAGTGATCAGTTTGACGATGAGGAGGATGCAAAGTATAGGCGCAGGACTGGCAAGGGGGCGCCACAGTCGAAAAACCTAGTTGCTGAAAGGAAGAGAAGAAAGAAGCTTAACGATAGGCTCTATGCACTCCGGGCTTTGGTGCCTAAGATTTCTAAGGTAACCACCTTAATTTAATCGTTTGCTTGCCGACAATAATAAAATGAAAAATTCATTGTATCTCGAAGTCTCTTAATTAAACCGATGCGAAAACTTTTTCAAATGATGTTGCATTTCTATTAATGCCGTGAGAAATGTTCAGTTGGATAGAGCTTCTATTCTGGGGGATGCAATTGAATTCGTGAAGGAGTTGAAGAAGCAAGAAAAAGAACTCCAAGATGAGCTTGAAGAGCATTCAGATGATGGAGGTAGAAACACAGTCACTGATGGCCTCAGCGTCCAATCCGAGATTCTAAACCAAATTAATGGGATCAATGTTGGGCCGAGGACTGAACATGATAAATCTCCAAATGGCATTCACATGGGAGGATCAGACCATGGCATGAGTGTGTGTAAACAAGATCAGGGCTCAGACAATACCAATGACAAGGCACAACAGATGGAGGTACGTACCGATCTACCATGTTCTTCTTTTCGTTCATTATTGGCTACCTATTTCCTTTTTATGTCATCGTGATCCAAGCGGAATGGGGCAAATTACAGCCGCAAGTGGAAGTGGCTCAGATAGATGGGAATGAGTTCTTTGTAAAAGTATTTTGCGAGCACAAGCCCGGTGGGTTCGTCAGATTAATGGAGGCACTGAACTCATTGGGTCTGGAAGTAACAAATGCCAACGTAACTAGCTTCAGAGGCCTCGTGTCCAATGTTTTCAAAGTAGAGGTGAGTTGCTTCTATCACGCGATTCTTTATTTAAAAAGAGGCCAACTTCATGCACAGGATCATAGATCTGAGATATTACTTGGCCAATTAAAGGAGTTGCTGATCTCTTGTTTATGTATTTCCTGGGTATAAGCAGAAAAGGGACAGTGAAATAGTTCAAGCTGATCACGTGAGGGACTCCTTGCTTGAGCTAACGCGCGACCCATCCAGAGGATGGCCCGAGATGGCTAAAGAATCAGAGAGCTGCGTCACCGATTATAATCCTAACTACCAGCAACACCTGCACAACCACCATGCTAGTTCCTGCCACCACCGCAGCTTACACCATCTTCATAACTAAGCATAAAACTAATTTTATCTTGAGTTTCAAGTGATCTTCAGAAGCACTAACTCGAACTTGTTTCATGTTCTTTCAACCTTATGAATAATCTTATGTCAACCTTTTCTGCATTTGTCAACGACTGATCACAGAAATATATACTTTACGGGTGTGTTTAGCGTATCTTGAGTTTGAGTTTTAATTCACTTCATTCAAACATGAGTAAGGATCTCAAGTTTTGGCAGGCCTTAATTAACTTGTATATATGCTTTTCGCATAAGAGGAAAAAGGGAGGAATTAAAATGAACCAACACTTCTTTGCTTGGCTAACAGTACTCCAGTTGAGCTCGTAATATCACATGAACGGTGGATAGTTTCTGTTACTTCATAAGCATTATGTTGTCCCTTCACGTATTTGAAACCTGAACCTCATATAACAGACACCAATGAGCCCTTTCGAAAGAGAAAAAGAGAACATGAAAAACATCACCAACGCTGAATCTGTATACATTAACCAGCTTATAGCTTTGGAACTTTTCAAGAACAATAAATAGATCATTAATAATCTGCAAACGTTCGCGAAGAAGCTGTTTTCTTCCATAGCTTTTTATCTACCAAAGCAATGGAATGGCAGAAAAAGAGAAAGAAAGAATAGCTTTGATCTGATCAGGTCCTATGAAGAATGAATGCAACAAATTCATTACACATTAATTTCCATTTTGTTCAAGCTAATTAATTCGAAAGTAAGTACCTTTTAGTGAAACTTCTCAGCTAAAGTAATCTATACAACTCGGCCAATGGGCAGAGACGTTTGATTTTCTTTTCTGGAGCTGGGCTGCTCGCCATAACAGGTAGAGTGTCTACTACATCTAAGAGAGGACGGCATTCATCGAGTAATGTTCATCCAAGCCTTTTGGGCCATTGTCTCTCTCCCGGCCTGTATGCCTATTGTTTCTTCCCGGGCCTGTGAAGTGTGAACCCATTGAAGAGGCCTTTCTAAGTGATAATGCAGAGACTACGTCCATATTTATGGCCCAGAATGGTCCATTTTTTAATATTGTGAATGTTTTATGCGAAACTTAAGATGTTGGTGGGAAATTTACATTACTGTATTGTTTCCTCTATGTTTTATGTATATTTTTTTCTATATTTTGTTCATAGCTTTTCTTGTTTTATTAACTCACTATTTGAAAATGTGTGAAATCAGGAATATAAAATTACAAATGCCCATTATTGAGTCCAAATAAAAATAATACCGTTTTCTATTCTTTGCCAACCCAGGTGAAAAATATATAAAATAGATTGGAAAACAAATGTCTTAAATATACAGAATTGAAATTTTATCCCATTTCAAGATTTTTTAATACCTTACTTATGAATGGAATATAATTAAAAACTATGGTGTTGTTTGGATGTGAAATTTTGAGGTATTGAGATTGATGAAAAAGTAAAAGAGAAATTATTGAAATTAATTTTTTATATTAATTTAGAATAAAAAATAATAATTTAATAAAAAAAAAGAGAATTTAAAAAAAATATTTTATTAAAATAAAAATTTTAAAGAGTAAAAATATTGGACTGTAAACTAATATATTTGGAGGTATGAAATCTAAAATTTTACGCCATTATATATATATTTTTATTTGGAGGGCCTTTTTTTTTTTAACTCGAGTTTGCCCAAGTGCCGAGAAAGTGTATCATATGTTATTTATATATAACTCCTTCAGCAAGTTAAAGTTCGTCTTATATGACCGCTGGTTAGACCAAAAACTCTGCTCAGAGGGCAAAAAGAGGAAAAACCTTACGAAAAACCTTACAAAAACCCTAGCGTCTAGTATCTTCATCCAACAATGGCAGGTGGGCGATTCCGGGAGCTCTTAAAGAAGTACGGTAAGGTTGCCTTGGGCGTACACTTCACGGTGTCCGCGGCCTCCATCACGGGCCTCTACGTCGCCATCAAGAACAACGTCGACGTGGAGTCCCTCCTCGAGAAATTGCCCGTGGGTGGCATCTTGTCCCCCACTAAGGACCAACCTCAACCTGAAACTTCTTCTTGTTCGTCCTCGGATGGGTTCATGAAAGAGGATGAGAGACCGGTTTCGGAGACTCAGTCGACGGCGGCGATGGAGGAGAAGAAGCGGAACCGGACGACCGAACTTGCCACCTCTACCGGTGGGGCTCTGGCTCTTGCCGTGCTCTTTAACAAGGCTTTGTTTCCTATTCGGGTTCCTATTACCATTGCGCTTACCCCTCCGGTGGCGAGGTTCTTGGCTAGAAGAGGGATTATCAAGAACGGTGCATAATTTAGTTTTCTTCTAAATTTATTGGTTGCTCTTGGTCTTAAAATAATTTTCCTTTTTGCTTATTTCCCTTAGTTAATTGGGGAAAAAAAGAGAGAAGAGAAATGGAGAATGGTCTAGATGGTTTTTTCCCTTCAATGTGGATATGGATTTTTTAAGCTCTGTGTAATTGTTGGCTGTTTGTTGGAATTGGAAATATGTGCCTGGAAATGCTTTTCCACCTGAATTTGGATGAAGCATTTACATTGAGTTATCAAATCCTTCATAGTTGCAGAAATGGAGCACCGGAAAGGGGACGTGGGAGGAGAGGGAGCTAAGAAATGGAAAGAAATTTTGAGTGATATATCCTTCTTGACCAAGTTGAGTTGAATTTCACTTCTTTGAGAAACAAAAGGTATTTCCAATTGAATGGGAGTAAATTTTGGTTATCTTCTTTCGTTTTCTCTGAAAGACACAATATCAGGTAGTATTTTTATATTAAATTACACCGTGATTTTTATTGTAAAGGATATTTGCTTTCAAGATGTTCCTCGTGATGAAGAGGTATATTTGGTTATGCAGTTGTTGTAGATGCATGGGTAACATGGATTTGTTTCTAATTAATAAGGAACAAGAAAAGGCATCTGCAAGTGCTATAATAATGAAGGCATTCCTTGAATAGGTTTAAGCGTCCATATAGGAAAAGAAGACCTATTTGATGCGTGCTAATGATAGATATTCTATGATTTATTGAAGGCATTATAAGAGAGACGGCATACATGCATATAGATGTTCAGGCAATTAGAGGCTTATAATTTTTATTTTTAATCAAATACAATATATACTGAAATTTTTGAGCGATTTCCTTGTTGCTTGACTATTTAGGAAAGAAGCCAATAGGATTCATTGGTTAAAACTTTGACATGTAAGCAGATAGCGGCCCTGAATACAGCAATTGCTTGCAGAGAATGATAAGAGACTGTTTGTCCAGTTCATAGAACTGTGAAAAAAGGATTGCTCATTAATTTCCCATGACTTTTATACAACCTGCTTGATATATTACCAACTGTGCTTTCCTGAAGTTGTTGCTCTCACACATGGCACTTTAAGCCAGTTAGTGTTATTGGGCACGAGGACTTAAGAGATGGTAAAATCCCCTCGTAATCCACTTGCATTGGGTTTTTTTGGTCACTGACCACTTCCGGCAAAGATATGCTTCACTGTTAGCTGCTTTTTGTATGTTGTTTCGGTTTTTCTAATACTGCCAGCATTGCTGCTTGATAATACTCCCATGTCATCCTGTGTTACCTTGGAAATGGAGAATCCTGCTTTTGGTGGCATTTGTGGGCACAGACGAAGTTTAACCTAAATGGGGAAGCCTCTAATTCAATATGCAGCGAAAACTGAGAACTTGCCTGAAACAATGGCTCTCTCTCTCCCAACAAAGGTCGACACCTGACATGCTTCGAACGAAGGTTTGTAGTAGATTTTCAATGCCTGTGTCAACTAATTTTTAATTAAAAGTTATGAAATGGACAACTATTGCCACGGGAAATGCTACATGTTTTCCATGTAGGCTAACGTCTCACTCTTTTTTTTCCTTTCCATATTTTTCCTTCTTTGTTTTTGTCATTGTCATTTATTTTTCTATTTATATAGAGTTCACCCAATGTGTGTTTCTTTATTTTTTATTCTCACTGGGGCACCCGCAGACGTGTATATGTATTTTTCACTACTTTTTGGTCAATATACCTGAAAATATGCATCAGCCCTGAATAATAATTTTAAGACATCATTTAATCATTTTCTTTTTTGTTGATATTAGAGTACAATGAAATTAGAATTAGAGAGAGGACTGTGCATAGTTTTGTTGATTTCTATATCTTCACGCTGCAAGGCTCTGTTCCTCGGAATAAATCACCTGTAACCCTACGAAGTAAGGTTGTAATGGCGGCTTGCAGCTTACCTGAAAATAGAAGGAATCCGTGTTTTTTTCTTGGTGTTTCATGTTTGAAGAATTTATTATTTCACATGCACACGTAATTATAATACCAAATAATACCACATACAGTCCAATAAACCAACGAAGAATGCTAAATCAATGAACGTTCAACTGCTGGTGAAATGCTATGTACTTCAAATAAGGTTGATGGAAAGTCAGAGAAATGAAAAAGTAGGAAAAAAGGTTGATGGACCTTCAGTGAAACTGAGATAAATTTGTAGATCACGATTCTTCATTTAAATTCAATTCATCAACGGTCAACACGAGCTGAAAATGAAACAGTATACGCAAAACCCCATAGGTCTTGCGATCACTGGAATACTCTCCAACATTTTGATGTCAACACCAACATTTAGGAGCCAACTACAAAAGAACGCTATCATTCCCAATGCGGTATGTTAGCCAATGAAGAGTTTCCTTTATGAAAAAATAGGAGATCAAGCGATTTTCGCAGATCGCTCGCTCCAAAAAATAGGCAAAGCTTTCAAACAAGGCAGGGGAGCGTTTCTGATCACATATTATAGAAATGAAACGTCTTTGAAAGCCTTCACATTGATGGGCAGCTTCAATCGGATGCAACGGCGTTCAATGACACTGACCTTGTGTAACTTGTCAGACTTGAACTAGATGTTGAGAGGTTGGCTATTCAAATACTCTGTGTGTTGCAGATGTTTAAATTCATGACAATCAGCTCCAACTTCGCTGAGGGCCAAGAAAAGCTTCGGCACTATCTTCGCTAACATCAGCTTGAAACCAACTGAAGTTGAATTGGCATCGTTCTGATCACTTGCAGAGGCGTCCTCTGTGAGGGAGCCTATTAAATTACCTTTCATATATGCATCGCAGGCCTTAAGGATGTAATACCCCCGCTTCCTGAAATGGTCTTTAACTAGCTCTTCGAAGTCCTAAACAAGCCATTAAGACAGTCAAGAATTCCAATTTGTCAAGGCACAATTAGTTATATGTTAGATTTTCCCAAAAAATAAAAAAGAGTTCTTAAAAATTACCAACGACGTGTCTTCATACAAAGCACAAAACCTCAACACAAACTAAAGAATAAACGAAATCAGATTTTCCATATGCTCATCCCAACACAAGGCACTCTTTTTGCGATGAAAGAATTGAAGATTCCCCTACGGTTGACGGTACAATATGTTGCAACCAAATATAATGACTTCGATCATGCATCTCTTATCTGTAATTTGAGCTGACAAGATATTAGTTACCAATGGTTTCTAACCCAAATCAGAAAGGTTGCCGATCACACTCCCAAACTTTGACCCCAACCCCCTAAAGGGTGTGCTGTGAATACCGTGCCTAATGCACACGAGCAAACAAGAGTGATGTGCATGTAGACTGCCAAGACTAGGACTAAAAATGCAATATGGCCATTCGAGTGAAAAAAGAAGAAGCTGCCACTTCAATTATCAAGGGAACAAAAAGACAAAAGTAGAAACTTGAGTTTAAGAACAGTATCCGTACAAGGTTTGATCTCTGCCCTTTGGGAACAATCCAAGCCAAGTACAACTAAAATTGGATACTGGCAAAAGATATATTACCTTTGGGGTTTTCCTCATAAGATACATCATTGTCTTGCAGTTTAGCAAGAACGTGTTCTCATTGTATGACAATGAATTTTTCTCGCCTTCAGCCGTCCCAACTTGCTTATCATAGCCAGCTTCATTGAAATATGGCTTAGAATTTAGAACCAACCCCTGGAGCGAGACTAAAACTTGCAGTATGCTAGAAGACTTTGGATCCCAGACTTCATTTCCTTTTCCCGTCCAAGTATTTAAAAGGCTAAGGCACACCTTGCCTTCCTCATATAAATTTGGATTTATAAAATTTTACGCCATATAAAAATTTTAAAGAGTAAAAATATTGGACTGTAAACTAATATATTTGGAGGTATGAAATCTAAAATTTTACGCCATTATATATATATTTTTATTTGGAGGGCCTTTTTTTTTTTAACTCGAGTTTGCCCAAGTGCCGAGAAAGTGTATCATATGTTATTTATATATAACTCCTTCAGCAAGTTAAAGTTCGTCTTATATGACCGCTGGTTAGACCAAAAACTCTGCTCAGAGGGCAAAAAGAGGAAAAACCTTACGAAAAACCTTACAAAAACCCTAGCGTCTAGTATCTTCATCCAACAATGGCAGGTGGGCGATTCCGGGAGCTCTTAAAGAAGTACGGTAAGGTTGCCTTGGGCGTACACTTCACGGTGTCCGCGGCCTCCATCACGGGCCTCTACGTCGCCATCAAGAACAACGTCGACGTGGAGTCCCTCCTCGAGAAATTGCCCGTGGGTGGCATCTTGTCCCCCACTAAGGACCAACCTCAACCTGAAACTTCTTCTTGTTCGTCCTCGGATGGGTTCATGAAAGAGGATGAGAGACCGGTTTCGGAGACTCAGTCGACGGCGGCGATGGAGGAGAAGAAGCGGAACCGGACGACCGAACTTGCCACCTCTACCGGTGGGGCTCTGGCTCTTGCCGTGCTCTTTAACAAGGCTTTGTTTCCTATTCGGGTTCCTATTACCATTGCGCTTACCCCTCCGGTGGCGAGGTTCTTGGCTAGAAGAGGGATTATCAAGAACGGTGCATAATTTAGTTTTCTTCTAAATTTATTGGTTGCTCTTGGTCTTAAAATAATTTTCCTTTTTGCTTATTTCCCTTAGTTAATTGGGGAAAAAAAGAGAGAAGAGAAATGGAGAATGGTCTAGATGGTTTTTTCCCTTCAATGTGGATATGGATTTTTTAAGCTCTGTGTAATTGTTGGCTGTTTGTTGGAATTGGAAATATGTGCCTGGAAATGCTTTTCCACCTGAATTTGGATGAAGCATTTACATTGAGTTATCAAATCCTTCATAGTTGCAGAAATGGAGCACCGGAAAGGGGACGTGGGAGGAGAGGGAGCTAAGAAATGGAAAGAAATTTTGAGTGATATATCCTTCTTGACCAAGTTGAGTTGAATTTCACTTCTTTGAGAAACAAAAGGTATTTCCAATTGAATGGGAGTAAATTTTGGTTATCTTCTTTCGTTTTCTCTGAAAGACACAATATCAGGTAGTATTTTTATATTAAATTACACCGTGATTTTTATTGTAAAGGATATTTGCTTTCAAGATGTTCCTCGTGATGAAGAGGTATATTTGGTTATGCAGTTGTTGTAGATGCATGGGTAACATGGATTTGTTTCTAATTAATAAGGAACAAGAAAAGGCATCTGCAAGTGCTATAATAATGAAGGCATTCCTTGAATAGGTTTAAGCGTCCATATAGGAAAAGAAGACCTATTTGATGCGTGCTAATGATAGATATTCTATGATTTATTGAAGGCATTATAAGAGAGACGGCATACATGCATATAGATGTTCAGGCAATTAGAGGCTTATAATTTTTATTTTTAATCAAATACAATATATACTGAAATTTTTGAGCGATTTCCTTGTTGCTTGACTATTTAGGAAAGAAGCCAATAGGATTCATTGGTTAAAACTTTGACATGTAAGCAGATAGCGGCCCTGAATACAGCAATTGCTTGCAGAGAATGATAAGAGACTGTTTGTCCAGTTCATAGAACTGTGAAAAAAGGATTGCTCATTAATTTCCCATGACTTTTATACAACCTGCTTGATATATTACCAACTGTGCTTTCCTAAAGTTGTTGCTCTCACACATGGCACTTTAAGCCAGTTAGTGTTATTGGGCACGAGGACTTAAGAGATGGTAAAATCCCCTCGTAATCCACTTGCATTGGGTTTTTTTGGTCACTGACACTTCCGGCAAAGATATGCTTCACTGTTAGCTGCTTTTTGTATGTTGTTTCGGTTTTTCTAAATACTGCCAGCATTGCTGCTTGATAATACTCCCATGTCATCCTGTGTTACCTTGGAAATGGAGAATCCTGCTTTTGGTGGCATTTGTGGGCACAGACGAAGTTTAACCTAAATGGGGAAGCCTCTGAATTGACAATATTATATCATGGAATCGAAAAACTGATCTTCGGATGCAGCGAAAAATAACTTGCCTGAAACAATGGCTCTCTCTCTCCCAACAAAGGTCGACACCTGACATGCTTCGAACGAAGGTTTGTAGTAGATTTTCAATGCCTGTGTCAACTAATTTTTAATTAAAAGTTATGAAATGGACAACTATTGCCACGGGAAATGCTACATGTTTTCCATGTAGGCTAACGTCTCACTCTTTTTTTTCCTTTCCATATTTTTCCTTCTTTGTTTTTGTCATTGTCATTTATTTTTCTATTTATATAGAGTTCACCCAATGTGTGTTTCTTTATTTTTTATTCTCACTGGGGCACCCGCAGACGTGTATATGTATTTTTCACTACTTTTTGGTCAATATACCTGAAAATATGCATCAGCCCTGAATAATAATTTTAAGACATCATTTAATCATTTTCTTTTTTGTTGATATTAGAGTACAATGAAATTAGAATTAGAGAGAGGACTGTGCATAGTTTTGTTGATTTCTATATCTTCACGCTGCAAGGCTCTGTTCCTCGGAATAAATCACCTGTAACCCTACGAAGTAAGGTTGTAATGGCGGCTTGCAGCTTACCTGAAAATAGAAGGAATCCGTGTTTTTTTCTTGGTGTTTCATGTTTGAAGAATTTATTATTTCACATGCACACGTAATTATAATACCAAATAATACCACATACAGTCCAATAAACCAACGAAGAATGCTAAATCAATGAACGTTCAACTGCTGGTGAAATGCTATGTACTTCAAATAAGGTTGATGGAAAGTCAGAGAAATGAAAAAGTAGGAAAAAAGGTTGATGGACCTTCAGTGAAACTGAGATAAATTTGTAGATCACGATTCTTCATTTAAATTCAATTCATCAACGGTCAACACGAGCTGAAAATGAAACAGTATACGCAAAACCCCATAGGTCTTGCGATCACTGGAATACTCTCCAACATTTTGATGTCAACACCAACATTTAGGAGCCAACTACAAAAGAACGCTATCATTCCCAATGCGGTATGTTAGCCAATGAAGAGTTTCCTTTATGAAAAAATAGGAGATCAAGCGATTTTCGCAGATCGCTCGCTCCAAAAAATAGGCAAAGCTTTCAAACAAGGCAGGGGAGCGTTTCTGATCACATATTATAGAAATGAAACGTCTTTGAAAGCCTTCACATTGATGGGCAGCTTCAATCGGATGCAACGGCGTTCAATGACACTGACCTTGTGTAACTTGTCAGACTTGAACTAGATGTTGAGAGGTTGGCTATTCAAATACTCTGTGTGTTGCAGATGTTTAAATTCATGACAATCAGCTCCAACTTCGCTGAGGGCCAAGAAAAGCTTCGGCACTATCTTCGCTAACATCAGCTTGAAACCAACTGAAGTTGAATTGGCATCGTTCTGATCACTTGCAGAGGCGTCCTCTGTGAGGGAGCCTATTAAATTACCTTTCATATATGCATCGCAGGCCTTAAGGATGTAATACCCCCGCTTCCTGAAATGGTCTTTAACTAGCTCTTCGAAGTCCTAAACAAGCCATTAAGACAGTCAAGAATTCCAATTTGTCAAGGCACAATTAGTTATATGTTAGATTTTCCCAAAAAATAAAAAAGAGTTCTTAAAAATTACCAACGACGTGTCTTCATACAAAGCACAAAACCTCAACACAAACTAAAGAATAAACGAAATCAGATTTTCCATATGCTCATCCCAACACAAGGCACTCTTTTTGCGATGAAAGAATTGAAGATTCCCCTACGGTTGACGGTACAATATGTTGCAACCAAATATAATGACTTCGATCATGCATGGTGTTTCTCTCTCTCTCTCTCTCTCTCTCTCTCTCTTATCTGTAATTTGAATATACAGCTGACAAGTACAAATATTATTGTGTGGTTACCAATGGTTTCTAACCCAAATCAGAAAGGTTGCCGATCACACTCCCAAACTTTGACCCCAACCCCCTAAAGGGTGTGCTGTGAATACCGTGCCTAATGCACACGAGCAAACAAGAGTGATGTGCATGTAGACTGCCAAGACTAGGACTAAAAATGCAATATGGCCATTCGAGTGAAAAAAGAAGAAGCTGCCACTTCAATTATCAAGGGAACAAAAAGACAAAAGTAGAAACTTGAGTTTAAGAACAGTATCCGTACAAGGTTTGATCTCTGCCCTTTGGGAACAATCCAAGCCAAGTACAACTAAAATTGGATACTGGCAAAAGATATATTACCTTTGGGGTTTTCCTCATAAGATACATCATTGTCTTGCAGTTTAGCAAGAACGTGTTCTCATTGTATGACAATGAATTTTTCTCGCCTTCAGCCGTCCCAACTTGCTTATCATAGCCAGCTTCATTGAAATATGGCTTAGAATTTAGAACCAACCCCTGGAGCGAGACTAAAACTTGCAGTATGCTAGAAGACTTTGGATCCCAGACTTCATTTCCTTTTCCCGTCCAAGTATTTAAAAGGCTAAGGCACACCTTGCCTTCCTCATATAAATTTGGATTTATCCGCCAGCCGCCAGAATGATAGTATGCTGACTGCACATCAAAGATTTAGTCAGAGAACAGAAAGAGACATCCCTTCTTCGCATTTAAGTCAACAAAAAAGGTATAGGATCAGCTAAAACAATCAGAAAGCACAGCTTCCAGACCAAAGATAGAATAAGAGACTAGCTTACGGGTGGAACATCAGGGTACTCTTGTGGAAGGTGAAAATCAAAGAAGAAGAGGCCGTCTTGGTAAGGTGTCCCATATGCCCCAACTATTACTGCCCTTAAGAGATCCATTCGATCTTCATAAACTCTTACATAGATTGTATCTGTAAAAAAATTCTGCCCGTGAAACCAAGAGTCGCTAACATAGGACACAGCTGTTAAATTCTCACAAGCTATACAATTTGACATATTGAAGTACTGCTTACCAGGTAGGTTATTCTGAAGGATGCTCCAATCTTGTTGGACCTTCTTAAACCACTTCCTTCCACTGTTATTCTGCAGGTGACATTCATTCAGAAAAATAGGTTCAAAACACAAGAAGTGATCTTGCGTGTATGAGAGAGATATCTGAACAATTTTGCAAGGGCATTAGGGAATAAGTAAACTCTTACATAGATTGTATCTGTAAAAAAATTCTGCCCGTGAAACCAAGAGTCGCTAACATAGGACACAGCTGTTAAATTCTCACAAGCTATACAATTTGACATATTGAAGTACTGCTTACCAGGTAGGTTATTCTGAAGGATGCTCCAATCTTGTTGGACCTTCTTAAACCACTTCCTTCCACTGTTATTCTGCAGGTGACATTCATTCAGAAAAATAGGTTCAAAACACAAGAAGTGATCTTGCGTGTATGAGAGAGATATCTGAACAATTTTGCAAGGGCATTAGGGAATAAGTAGACTAATGCAATAAATACGCTTAAACCCATTGCTAGGTGAGAATACAGTGATACTCTCCAAATAACAACTTTATTTCCAGGTTGTTTTTGAAATGTCAAAGGGAAATGAATGAGGACTTTAGCAAAACAACAGGACCTTGAGAGAAAGGAAAATAAAGACATTAAACAAGCTTCTCCTTGAACATTCTTTTGGCAACTAAATGTTCTTTTTTCAGTTCCAAAAGTTTCATCCCCCTTAAGCAGGTAGCTTCACAAGTTAATGTTCCCAAAACACCTCTGTAACTTTCCTATTTATCCTTCTCGCTACTGAATTCTGGCTTAAATAGCATTTCCTCTCCTCCTAAGAATCCAATGGAAGTGAGGTAATGTGTTTAAAACGCACTACGTACCCATGTAACAAGACAGATATTCTAAAATTTATCCGAGTACATTTGAAGAGTAAGCTGGTAGCTCAGGAAAAAAGAAGAAGAGTATGCCTGTATGATCCAACTAAAATAAGGGAGTTTCACCACAATGCCAATAGAACGAAGCGAGGCAACAATGTAAATTATTTGTGATGTCAAGGATGATATCCAAAAGAAAAACAAAAAACAAAAGATTTACCTGTCCATATGCACCAAGAAAATAATTGTCCAAGGGATCTTTCGCTATATCAAAGTGTTTGAAACTGCAAGTGTTGTCCTCGGAGCATGCTGGAGCATTTGATTCTTCAGTCCTCAAGTTGCATAAAGCTTCTGCCTCTTCCAACAATTCTTGAGCCTCAGGGGTGATCTCTTCTTTAATCTCCTTATCACAACTATCAATGACATATGATTGCTGAGAACTAGACTCATCAATAGAATCTTTTCCCGCAGAAATCTTTATTGTCTGCCCGGATTCAGGCTCGCCCTCAACATTGGATTCCAAACAGCTTGGATCTAAATTCTTTGGTCCCCTGGAAAATATTCCGCTGGCCAGTCTTGTAACAAACCGAATTGCTGCTAAGGGAACCGACAATGCTGAATTTCTGCCAGGATTCTCTTCACTTTCTTCTTGGTCAGAATTTATGCAGTCGGCATTATGCAGCCCATCATCCTGAACATCACTTAAGGCAATCATTCACTCATTCAACAGAAAAGATGGCATGCATTACATAGTATCTCAGGTCTTCTACTAGCAAATTAGCTGCATGGAAGAAGAGAATAAGAATATGTACAGGTCAAAATCATCTAGACGAGACACTGACCCTATGATGTTCCTTCCTTGAAAATAAGAATAGAGAATTTGCTTCCCAACATGTACTCACCCATCCAATCTACTACACTAAGAATTCCTATAAAATTAATAAAAGTTGAATATCACCGAGTTGAGTTGTAAAATTAGGAAATGAGTGGCCAAAGCACAATTCCACCGATCCTAGTTTGTGAGTCCTCATCTAGAAGTCCTCTCTTGGAGACGTTCACTAACAAGTCCAATCCCAGCATAAGCACCACACATCCTACTTTCTTTGGTGGACCTTTCCTCAAAAGAAGAAGACAAATTGAACAACATTCATATGCTCTGAACAGAAACAAACCTCTTCAGCATTCTCAATGGTGTCCATCTCATTGTCATTAACTGTTTCCCAACTAGCAGCATCATCACTAACTTCACTACCAGCAGCAATTGACTCATCATCATCATCCCGCCCAACAACATATATTGCTTGAGGTCCAACCTAATGGCACATTAAAGATTCAAGGAATAAAATCAACCATCATGATATCCCTTTCACGACTAGAAAATTTGAAAATCATTGTATGAAGCAATGTTTCAACATAAAAATAAAAGAGAAATGATCCCGATGTTACACTGCAAGTTAAAGGCCAACAACTAAAATAAGAGAAAATTGTCATATCACAACAATTTTATCTCCGAGCCAATCAGTCATTAAATTTCAAATTTGATTCCTACCCTCAATCTATCGGGCATACAAGAAAAAAAACCATCCAGGTAACGATCGGATGCCTCCAATGACTTTTCTGCACATATCTCTGAATACTCTCTTGGCAGTTTATGTGAAGAATTAATCCCCTATATATAGAGATTTAATCATTTTATGTAGCTATCAAATTTTTCACCTCTAATTTACGCAATCAATATCATTCAAATCTGAAATAAAACAACCTTTATCCTTTTCCGTTCACGACTAAGGGATGGAAACATGAGACATAATTATAGAGAAAAAAACAACTAATTTTTTCCCATTCAATTGGGGTCCCCGGGGGGCGAACTTCTTTTCTGTAGAATGACCTTTTGAGTAGCAATATATCAATACGAGCTCAATATATGCAGGAGTAATTCCATGAAAGACATAATATTATGAGGCAAGTAACATACCGTTGAAACCATCCTGTCAGCCCATGTAACCTCAATATCACCATTCCTAAGACCGGTTATATTGCCGACCCAAGAGAGATCTGAGAAGCCATTACAAGCTTTATTTTCAGATGTATTGTCTTCTTTTTTACATCCTGAGCGTTTTTTCACATCCCACTTAACCTCATTTGCTCCATTTTTTTCCTTTGGTTCCTCAATGAAGTCCACATCACTAGGTCCTTCTGTAGAAACAGAAACCGGAGACAATCGAACCACTACATCTCCATAGCAGTAATCATAGTCCGGATGTCCCTCCAACTCATAGACGCTTACAATTTCCTCTTTGTCAAACTCTCGAGGATCTTCTGCACAGACAACTGGCTTTAACCACCTCACACAAGCTGTTCGCTCCTTGGCATTTACACTTTTCACAACCCCAACCCGCCTGGCTTCACCCACATCATTGCCATCATCAGAGGTCTTCTCCATGACATACTGCTCAGCAACAAATTCATGATCACCAGGATTATCTATCGGAATCAAACTTGTTGAAGCCAACCCACATCCCGTTGTTCCATCCTGCAAAGCCACATCAACCTTTGTCCGGGTGTTGACAATCAAAAGGGCTCGTTCAAAGCTTTCCTCTTTCTTTCGAGCTTTCTTGTCCCTCCTAACAACAACTTTACGGATCTTCTTGCGATGAAGAGCCCAGGATTCATGGACAGGCTCCTTTGAAACTGACAGTGAACTACCAGAAGTGCTAGACTCAGGCTCGTTGATTTGAACATTTCTTTCATTTCCATCCACTGTAGAAACTGGATCAAGATCAACGAATTCACTATTTTCATTTGATTCCTCCAATGAAACCTCTTCTGAATCAAACCCAGTTCCCATTTGAGTAGAATCTAGTTCACTGTTGATAGACTGTTGCAGTTCTAACTTTGATAAACCTTTGTCCAAGGGAATGGAGGATGAATGTGCCGTCATGGGTAGAAGACACCAATCACCCAACTGCCAATTTGCATGGGCAAAACAAGACAACAGTTTTAAGTTCTTTGGACTCTGCTCTTCAGCGGGGGAAGTTGAAGAATCTGGTCCATAGCCAGCAGAGGCTATCCAATAAATAAAAACTGATCCCACTGTAACCTTTGTAACAGTACCTTCCAAACGGTTAGCTTTCCACAAGCCCGATAGCCACCGGGAATTCTTGAAAACCGATGAAGAGCTGGCCCTTACACGCTGGCCAGGATAGTAAGGAAAGTGGCCATCTTCAAGGATATTCTTGGACATTGGTTTTAGACGCAGTGGCTCAGCTTTTGGAACTTTACATACAGAACCATCATCGAACAACACAGTCACATTGTCTAAAACATCATCAATTCTTCCTAGCCAGGGACCAAGAACCACATAGTCACCCACGGTGAAATCCCGTATGCGTTTCAAGTCTTTGGATAAGACATCTTTAATAATAGATCCATCGGGACCTAATAAATCAACACAGATGTTAACATCCACCACAACACCCACTTGCCCAGTTGGGTCTGAAGCAGCAGCAACAAAATCCCCATGTAAGAATCCACGATCTACAACTGTTACGCCATTAAGATTCACGGTTGATTCAGTTTCATCCATCCAAAGTACTCGCACCTGGTCTGCTGGTAGAGGACCAGTCTTCTTACCACTACCTTTCTTCCAATCACCACTGCCATCAGCATTGTTATTTCCATCACCATCTTCTTCCTCATTGTCACCACCGTCACCGTCACCGTCGTCGTCGTCATCACCTTCATCATCCTCGTCATCAGTAATGCTGCTATCCGAATCACTGTCACCAGCAACTTCAGTCACTATCCCAATCATGCCACTGCTATTGCTCTTCACAACATCCTGTCTATAGACATATGGAACATTGCTCGTGTTACTGGCAGCATCATTAGTTTTGCTAATGTCGTTATTTTCACTATCTACACTTGGATCACAAACAACCCTGCTGGTCATAGAGTCACCTTGGCTCAAATAATTATCATCATGAGCACTTGTGGTGGGCTCATTAACCTCACAAACAGCGTCACATTGTTCGTCTGCCATCTGTAAACAATCAGAAGAATAAGGTAAGACTACTACTACCAATGTTACTATTCATCCCAAAACCATCATGCCCCCCAAAAATCTACATTAAAGATCTTCTACATGCAATATAAAAGTTACCACTCTTAAAAATAGTTTTTCCACCTTAAGATAATTTGCAGCAACAAAACTAAAGCAAATACAAGGACCCCAAATTTTCAGGTCTTCCAACTCTTTCAGTCTCAATACTAAGAAAATGAAACACCCAGCAAAATAAGAGCTTCAGTGACAGAATGGATTATCACATTTTGCAAATCATCCCATCAATAAAGTCCCTATCACCTCCACAGATTCTAAGAAATAGAGTTTTGTGTAATACATTCATGACCAATCTTAAAGACTCTATTTTTATTCTCAATGCAGAGGGCTATCACATTTCAATGTTTTAAAAATAAGTACCTCTATCAACTGCTTATCCTCATTCACATTGAATCTAATCTTCATCAACTAATACAATATTTGAAACAACAACAAACCAAGAGCTGAATGTCAAAGCCACTAAACCATAAAACACACTGATATTCATCCAACATATAATAAAGTTAAAAGTCTTATAACCTTCGTAAGACTCCAAAAAGAAGTTCCACAATAACATTCCGTAAAAATACCATGCATTCACTGATTCACAAGTTCATCAAATGTCTTAAACCAAATTGATCATCGATCAAATATTTGAATCAGAAAGAATATAATGCAACCACTACAAAAAAAACTTACTTCAGATAAGTCAGATGACATAAAACTTGAAGAAACCTAGGACAGCTCGAAATCTACTAAGCCAATCGATCAGCTAACCTCATAGCCACGCATACCAGCTAAAATCCACGCGTAAAAGAACACCTAATTGGATCATAAATTAATATAAACAACATGCACACAGCCGCAAAAATCTAAAAGTCTAAAAGAAAAAGAAGAGAGGCCGCCATTAGTCTTGAGCTTTAAGCGAGAGGCAGTAGCTGGATTCGAGATCTTCCAGAAAATTACCTATTGGAATCAGAGAATCTGAACACCGAGCGATTCAAGGAGAAGAACAAGATGAAGAGCGATATAAGAAAAAGAAGAAGAAGTGTTTTCGTTTGCAAGCGCGGAGCTCCTGTTGGAGAATATAATGCCAAGAAGTGAGAGAGGGAGGACGAAAGAGAGAAAGAGAGACCGGAGCTGAGTTCTGGAGGAGGACGTAGGGGTATAATTGTAATTAAGAGTTGGTCGAATTGTCCGAACTTTATATATGGGAGCCTCGTAGATATAAAATGACGAACACTACCCTTGCGTTTAGGTAATATGACAGGTCAGCCGATGTGGGATCCAAAAGGCTGTGGAGATCCATCACCGCCGTTGGATATGGTAAGTGGACCAAATGGGGGAATGTATGATGGATTTAAAAGTGGATTTCTTTAAATTTGTTTGCTCAGGCAATGAGGTTGGAAGCTAGAATTAGTTTTGGCTTGCTTCAAATTTAGAATGTCTTTAGATTAAGCAAATTGAAAAGGTATATGCTTTCTTGGGTCATGGGAGAACTGTCTGGTGGAGTTTTAGAGGGACAAGGCAAGGTAGCCTTTTCCCACAAGGGAACAAATTTAAAATTGTTACTACTTTTATTTTTATATATTAGGAGCATAATATTAGTAATGTCATAACAACTAACTCGTTTGTTTAATTCAAAAGGGAATAAGTTACAATCCTTTTTATTTTATGGTGTTATTTGATTTTCCCAACAAATTATAATACTTTCTTCTATCTTAGGTTGAGTTAAATATATTACAGATTAATTTTTTTAATATAATGACTCAGTACATCGAACTCATGTATCAAATTTAAATAACTATATAAATATTGGTATAATAATTATTTGAACCCAAATAAAATTTGAAGTATTATGGAAATATTGCTGTAATTGTAGACTGACATGCATCTCACCTAGTCTTCTCGTAACATCGGTAGTGTCCTTTTTATCTTACCTGGTTGCCAACTCAAGATGAAAATGATCTCTTTTGTAGTCTGTTCTTTGGAGGTGTGATTGGTCTATATGTGGTCGTGTAGTCCTTTTTAACTTGTCTGGAACTTTTGCTTTCTTAGATAAGACCTGTTCAATCGCAAGAGATTCTATTAGTTGAGTCAACTTACGCATGTAATGAAACAATCTCTTGCTTGCTCCGAAAAAGGGAAAAAACTAGACATTTACCTCGGTCGGAGTTGGGACAGATAGTACTAAGATTGGCCGCCAAGTTCACTTTACAAAAAATAAAAAAATAAAAATCCGAAGTTGAAACCCTTTGATCGTGTGAGATGTACCGGAGGCCTATCCATGACCTACGTGGTTTCACGTAATGACCACATATATTACTGTAGAAAATTTAAATTTTAGGCCCGCCTAGCTTAAAGCTTCTGATCAATCAAGCCCGGCTCTACCATTGCAGGCCAAACAGAACCTGTCCGGTCGGTCCATTAACATTTCTGCTCCACCTAAACAACAACAAATATTCAATCCTCTCACAGAACTTCAGGCATGCAACGAGAGCCGTAGATATTAGTTAGAGAAGCCTTTTGGAAAAATACAAAAGAGTTTCGAGGGTTATGATTATCTTCGAGATGGGCCGGGCTCTGGTAAGATCTAGGCTGGGAATTGGTCGGGTTTCTAGGCCCATGGAAAGGTCTAGCACATGGAGTGGGATAGTACTGCATTTGATGCAGGTGGAAAACGTATCCGTCTTGTACGTTAGACGGAGAAGATGATCGTGTGCGTCGCCGTCGTCGGCCACCAGGTGCGCGCTCTCTCTCTCTCTCTCTCCTTCCCGGATCTAATCTCCTAATGTATGCGTCCCTAGAGCCAAATATAGATCTTAGTTTCCGCTGTGTTATTTTTTCGTTTTAATTTCTAATTTTGTGTTTCCACAGAACAACCCGCTGTACATACAGAGCTTCACTGAGGCCGACGATGCACTCAAGCTCCACCACATCGTTCACTGCTCCCTTGACGTCGTCGACGAGCGAGGTAACCGTTATCTTCAAGAATTTCCCATCCAAATCCATGATCCGTAACAGCTTTCAGGTTTTAGGATTTGAATTTATTAGGCAAAGCACGTTGTGTTACTCTGAAACTCGGGTTAATGAATTGGATTTGAATGGTTCACGTTTCAGTGAACAATCCGAAAAAACCTGGACCGACACTGAATGAGACATTTCTGGGTCTGCTTTATCCCACCGAAAATTACAAAGTGTAAGTGTGGCTTTTCTGATTGTCAGAACACTTTCCAACGGTTTTATAATAATACTCCATACAACATTTTAAGATCTGTTTGTGGGAAGAATGTTTTTCCTTCGCAACAAGAGTTATGTGATCTTGAGAATGATTTTCTAGATTATGTTGTCGTGGTAGGTACGGGTATCTGACTAATACAAAGGTGAAGTTTATCGTGGTGACGACAGATCTGGATGTCAGAGATGCCGATGTTAGAGATGTGAGTATGGTTAATGGATTGGCTTTCTATGGTTCAATGGCAAGTGTTTTCTGGGTGATCAGAGTGATGAGACTTTGATTTTGAGTTTGAAATCTTTACAATGTGGCTGATATTTGTATTCATAAAAAGGATGTATCCCAAGAGAGAAGAAAAAAAATAGTGGTTTACTCTGTAAGTCTATTGAAACACAATTCTTTTTTATGCTGGAAGTAACATCAACTGGAACTTCGGTGAAGTTTAGATCATGACAAGTTTAGGTGTGGTAGGAAACGCAAAAGTGGATATGTACTTTTTCAGTTTAGGGGCAATAGAGATTATATAGTTATCAGTTTCTTCCATCTTACTCAGCTGCAGCAAAAAAGAATGAGGTGGATATCAGGGAACAAAAGAAGATTTATGATACTTCTTTGAGTGATGGTGCTTGAAAGCTTCTTGTTAGTTCAGTTCCTCGAGATGCTAGGCAGGAAATACCGTAGCTAGTCAGTCATGTCAAGCATGATCTCTTGAAGAAGGATGTGATATCATCTGGCTTTCATTATGTGTTTTGCACAGTGTGTGGTGAAGCAACTTTGCTGCCTCGAGCAAGAGACTGAGTGTCAACTTTGAGTTACGTTAACATAATTGGTTGTAAATGAATGGACAGAGCTTCAGATATGGCTAAGTTATTGTCTAGAGATATTAATTGCAAACATGATATGGTAAAATTAGTTTTTGCCGTTTCCATATAGTTAAGCATCTCTTGGCAAGAAATGAACGTCTTTTAAGCAGTTGGCCTAGGTTGTTGATGCATTCTCCCTTCAGGATCGTATATTTAATATTTGCACTTCTTCTGTCTTTGTGATTCACATCCAAAAAATGTTAGCAGTTTCATTTTTCATTTTATGTTAGTTTAGTGTAATACATGTTATGTTTGTATAAGTTGCTTGGTGCGTCCATTTATAAAATGCTGGGTTTCCTGCCTCATCATCCACTTATTCCATGGTTCTGTGGTTGTCCCTTTTCTACTTGTTCAAAGTATTTTGTGTATAAAATCGGTGCAAGCTGATCATATTTGTTGCTGCCACTTTGAGTTACTGTAGGCTGAACATCATAGCTTACTTTTACCTGATTTTGGACTTTTCTTGAATGTGCTGTACAGTTTTTCCGGAGGTTCCATGCTGCCTATGTAGATGCGGTTTCAAACCCATTTCATGTGCCTGGTAAGAAAATAGCCTCCAGGACTTTTGCAGACAGGGTCAGCACCATAGTCAAATCATTTGGGCTAAGTTCAGCTGCGTGAATGATAGCTACAACTGTAGAAGCTAAACCTTTATGAAACTTCCTTTGTGAAATTAATTGAATATGTTTTTTTTGTCAGTCGTTTCTTTGTTGCACTGCTTTTGTCTCGGCTAGGAATTGGATTTAGATAAGCTCATCCATGTCAATCTGTGGGAAATTCTCATAATGTAAGTTTTATACACACAGAAGATCAATATAAGTGATATTGAAGATAGGAACAAGTGATCTGTTATCTTTTTGGTAAACTTGCTGGTAGTGGATTGTTTTTTGGTTAATCTGCTTTCATGCGATACGTATACAGGAACAGAGTTTCTTGACATTGCTTAGTGGAAAGTGAACTAATAGAGTAAATTCGGTCGTTGCCAAAATCTGATTTTCAAGTTTCTTAAATCAATAGCATTGGCAGTTCTGATTTGTATCAAAATATACCTGCAATGTATTTTGAAACATATGCGGATTTTTTCATTCGTCTTGGGAGTGAGTCTCACAGTCCCGTAGTCTAAAAGCTGGACGCGTAGAAGGACCGAAGAACCAGGACTAGAAAACTCCTGCCAACTCAATATTATGTATCAGTTCCCGTCGCAAAGGACCTACAGAAATTACTCTCCCGTGACTTCCCCGTCTGGTTATCTTGTTCCTTCTCGGTTTCAATCTTACATGATAGTCCATTGGATTTGGTCTAGTTTTGAAAACACGCCTTTGTAAAGGATTAATCTTCAGTCAGATGATCCGGCATTGCGGATCGGAGAAATGTTTGAGTTGAAAGATTGAAGTCTTTAAAATTAATAGTTGATAAGTGTAATGTGATAAAAATAATAATGTGTATAGTGTATTTATTCTCTTTTTTTTTTAAAGGTTAAATTCATTCATTTTTTGTTTTGTTTTGATAAGTAAGGCCAAATTCATTCCTAGCTCCCAAAATTCATTTCCCTCCCTCCATCTAGCTGAAAATCAAGCAAACCCAAAAATGGCCCGGTCCCAATCTACACGGGGCTAAATCTAAGGGTTCTCCTCTGCCACCGCAAGTCTCATGACCTCTTGTGAACCGTGGGACTAACTTGAGAAACTGGTTATAACTTAGGAACGCGGAGGAAAAAAATTATCCTAGGGACTAATCTAAGAAAAGTGTAAACCACAAGACTAACGAATGAATTTAACATATATTTTATCTCCAAGGGAATCCTACAGTATTTGAGAGAGAATATGGCCATATCTGCTAAAGAGGAGGTAGATAAATCCCCTGACCGGAAAGAAATGTTCTCAGACATAGTCTCGTCTGAGAAATCAATTCCCTTCAGCTCATAGACCTTTCAAGATATGAGCGTGCTCTCATTTGCGTGCATTAATCTTGGCGGTAAAAGCCCAACTCCATTTGCCATTGACCTGGTAACCCTAGTCCCTATTCTCTGTGCGTCTGGATTTCAAGCTTTAGACATTTCACATATGAATATCTCCATTAGCTGGTCAAATTCCAACATTTTTTGAGGGGCAGAGAGTGGAACCATCACCCACGTAAGAGTTTGGTCCATGCTCTGGACAATATTTAGAATTTTGCTCAGTGCTCCCAACAGCATGTTCTATCTAGACATGGAATAGATACAACTAATTCAAAACCTTGGTGGATGTCCTTCCAGAAAACCGTCATTGTGCCCAAAATTCCTCTCAAACCTCGAAAAGATCTTTAAACCCTAAATATTCCATGTATTACCTAGCAGCAATATCCCGCTTCCCATCGTGCAAATCTCCAGGAAAGCAGTAAAGGAAAAAACATTGACCAAACCCCACTGCGAAGGGTAAAGCGATCAACCTTCTTCTGACGGAATAGATGCAGAAGATTAACTACAACAGCCACTAAAGACCAAATATTCAAGAGGAACAAGTGGGACTTCAGATGAGGATTCAATATGGCGAAAGAGAAATAAGTCAGGTCTAAACAATAAACCTATAACATCACAGAAGTTACCAATGATGGTCAAACAGCAAGTAAAACAAAAGCGTCTTGCCAGGAAATTTCAAAGTGACGGTAAGCATCATGGAAAGCATTGAACAAACAACAAAAAGGGCCTTGTGCCAAATACTATGAATTCAAAACTCGTCATCATCCTCCTCAGCAATGTGCTTTGCAAGCTCTTGCTCTTGCTGCTGTCTCTCCCTCCTTTTATCTGCACTTTCTTTCTCTTTATGAGAATTCGGTGGAAATCGAAGTGCACGCACTGCCTCATTATGCATATTGAGGCAGAAAGCAATCCTCGAGTTAAATGCAAACTGAGGTTCGTTTGTAGAATAGATGTCCCCAGTCTCCTTGGATACCATCCATCCGTTTGTGTGATCTATGGTGGCATCAATGGCTCCATCACGGATTGCCTTTGCTACAATACTTTCAGCATCCGCAACAGGGTTTGCAGAGTTCAACCTCAACTTCTTTGCAACATCAGCCAGAGATATACGGGAATAAGATATACTGATGTTGCGTAGCCCAGTCCTTATGACATTGTGCCGCAGCCTGACAATTAAATTGTGTGTTCGGTCTGAACTGAAAGTACTAGAGAATTTCTCAGCAACATTTCTGAAAAGCTCCAGATCACCAATTCGTACAGCCTGAAGAAAAGGATCCAATTTCTCAATGCCAGCAACAAAAGCTGAGGAACTTAACTAAGGAATTCATTCCCAAGAGGCCATATTTCCAGCTAAAGAAAGTTCAGTCTCATGCTAGTCATTATTATAGTAACTTGAAAATTTAGAAAAACTGGACTCTCAGTTTGGACAGTATTGTAAGCACAATTTATACAATAGTGGATTCTGATGTGACTATCTCAACCAAGAAAGCATATAGGGTATCCTCATAACTATTCTGTTTTTTTTTTCCCTTTCCATTTTGAAACTCTTGCTTCCTTATAGCTAAGGAAGAAAATCCTCCAATTACAATTTCGTCAACCTTGTTCCCTAGAATATTATCAAAGAATTGGATCAGGATCAAAATCTGATTTTATTGGAATCGAGTTAAGATAATTTTATCATCAGAAATAGTATCCAATGATCTGAATTCAGATACTTCTGTCATATCAGTTGTCCATCTTCATAAAATACAATAATCATTTTTTAGGTAATCTTTATCATTATGAAATATGTATTCCACTTGCATTCCTACTTTAATTCAGATCCAAACTCAGTCGTTTCTTTATTGTATCAGTTTATTTTGCACATGAACCTGGATTCTGGGAATATCAGTATAACTTGGAGGTCATCATATCTTCATTCTGCACTAAGTCCAACCTGCTGACAGCCCTATTCTATATAGCAAGTATGGGAGCACTTAGACTTACATTTGTCAATTCAAAGTAAGGCCTCAAAGCCTTCTCCATGCCTTTCTGCATAAACACAGTCCTCTCGGGGATTTCTCCCAGCAGCAAGCGAACAATGATTGCCCACTTGTTGCATTGAACTCGAAAGCCAAGTGCAGCAATAGGGGCTTTCCGAGCAGCTTGCAGGAGGGATTCTTTTGCATCTGTGTACTCCAACTGAATTGTCCTAATCTTTCCGAGGTAAAAGAGGTAGCGGCAGAACTGCAAGAGAGATCAGAATGTGCACTTAAAAATGAAATCTTTAAAACAGGAGTCGGCCCCTCCAGTTGATAGGGCCATAACCAGTTTTTTACACACTAAAAAACTAAGCAAATCCGGAAAATCCACAATGACAGCCTCAAACCGAATTAGGCCACAAAAAAAGAGAATGCAACACAAAACCCCCCAAAGTAGCCAAAGACACAGCCCTGTCTTTGAAACATCTCCCATTCCTTTCCCTCCACAAACTCCACCAAATGCAAGTTGGTATCATCTTCCAAATGGTCAATGCAATTGGATCCTCAGACTTCCTCTTCCAACAACGCAAAACATCCACTACCTTCCTAGGCATAACCCAATCATAGTTAAGGATGCTCAGCACATGCACCCACAATCCTCTAGCCACCGAGCAGTGAATAAGGATATGATCAACCGTTTCTCCATCGCTCTTACATAAGTAGCACCACTCAGTCACACAAACACCCCTCCTCCTTAAGTTGTTAATGGTCAAAATTTTCCCATGAGTGGCCTCCCAAACAAAGAAAGCTACTCTAGAGGGAACCCAGTTCCTCCAAGCATAATCAGTAAGATTGGAAACTAAACAACTTTTGTTTGAGTGTCACTCAAAATTTTGAGCCTGTAAAATAATCAGTAAGATTGGAAACTAAACAACTTTTGTTTGAGTGATTTTGAATTAAAAAAATTACAAAATAATCTCTCCCCCATAAAATAATGCTCTAGGGGGCCATAATCAGTAAGATTGGAAACTAAACAACTTTTGTTTGAGTGTCACTCAAGATTTTGAGCCTGATTAAAAAAATTACAAAATAATCTCTCTCCCCCATAAAATTATTATTTTTCATTATAATATTCATTCAAATCTTCTCTCTTCACTTTTTTACCAACTCCCATAAACTATCTTCACTTTTTCACCAACTCCCAAACCCCAAAATTTTAACACTTAAACACCAACTAAATTTTCTACAGCCAGATATTGCTCATGCAAATCTTGGTTGACAGAAATTAAATTTCCACTAAATTCTTTTGCTCATTCACCAAAGCATACAAATCATAATTAGCTTTGATGCCGACATAGAGCACAAAGTCATTAGCAAAGACTAGTACTGAGATTGATAGGACGTAAGCATGAAGGAGGGAACACAAGACCGAAATGCATGGCATTAGAAGATGTCTCAAATGAGCACTCTCATGTCACATTTATATCTCTACGTTGGTTGTTCAACCTTGCACAATTTGTATAATTTTCACCGAACTGAATCCTAAAAACTTGATATTCGAGTTGCAGAAATCCAACTCTCCACCCCATAAGACAGAACCATACATGTCACATGTTACTGCCCGAAAAGTATAATAGACAGATAGCTACGTAATAAGAATGATGGCAATTTACCTGCTGATTTGAATGGGCCTCAAATCGAGGTGCCTTTGACCTAAGCTTCTCTGCCTGATCATATAAGTTGTAATGAAGGTAGTTGCGAAGCAGCAGGTTAAGAAGTGTTTCCTGCATTACACCATCACCCCAATATCCAAATATCACAAAACTGGCAATATAAACTCACATGGATCTCCAATTTAAATTTTACCTGACCCAACTCGTCATGGCGCAGAGTTGCAATTCTGTGCAGAGCAAGGAGGTTCCTGTTAAGGCATGAGTGTCTATGTAAGTCATCTACGGGATCCAATTAAGTGAGAGATGATTCAATACATTCATCTTTGGCTCCCTATACAGACAGAATACTAGTTGATGAGAATTGAGTAGTCATGGCTAAAGAAAACTCACCCTCTAATTTCGGCGAGATCTCCAGTGAGTTCATAGCTAAGAGAATAATAGAAGAAGAGCCTGGATGCTAGAACATCAACAGTTCTCCTATTCAGGTTCTTCAATCGGGCAATGCTTGCCGAGGCACAAGGTTTAGCCTGAGAGACGACAATGTGATATTACAACCATAATTAGTCTTTTTTTTTTTTTTTGGGGGGGGGGGGGGGGGGGGTAATAGAAAAGGCATTGATCTAGTATATTACCTCATTGTACTTCTTCTGATCAATCAGAAATATTAGCACGAGCAAATAGCAGTAAATCTCCAGCTCCGGCAAGTAGTGCTTTCCAGGAGTTTGAGTCGTGGATGTTGCAGTGTCAACATCCATTTCATGTTCATCATCCTGTAACCAGTCTTTAGCAGTTGTAGTGCTCTATAGCATGAAGAATGTTCCATGTATAAATTGCGAATATGATGAATTAACAACAAAAATTTCCTGGGTTTTGTCTCCTCAGCAGTGCCAAGGGGAAAAAATATAAACTCAATATTGGGGTATCCTGTCTAACCTCTACATCATAAGGTCATGCCCCTATAAACGATCATTCAACAAAGTAAACAATTTGACCATCTATGAGACTTAAAAGAAGCTCAAAAAAGGAGATCCCAGATCATGCTATGTGCATCATTGTCCTAATACCTCCATACTCAGTTTCCACCCCTCGAGGAAACATACAACGTTCCATGAACTACCATACAACTTACAGAGAAACATGAAGTTCAAAGGACCCAAACTCACAAGGCCTCAAACATTACCTTCGGAAGATACGAGGACAATCGACTGTGCAACTCAGATCCCGGGGGGAGAACGAAGCTGAGGAAGGCAGAGAGTACCGGCGCATTGAGCTTCCGCCTCAGAGCCATCGTGAGCCTGACCGCACGCACTATACGTCGAACCTCCCGGGCATACGCACCGGTCTCAATGAGAGACGCAATCTCCTTCAAATCTGAAACAACTCATAACACACCGATGACACATAATCCATCAAAGAATTCAAACTTTAACACGTAATTCCCAATATACGGGATACTCGACCGAAACCCCGATGAACAATTTTAGAAATTTACAACGCTGACCGAAATTCACACAAAATAGAAACCACGCTGTACATATATCTACACGCATTTGTATGCATAGGATGATCTTACGGTGGAGAGTTGAGTGAGGAGGCGAAGAAGCGGAATTGGAGGGAGCTGGGAGCTCCTTCATCTCTACGTCCTGGGTCATGTCGACGAGACTGTACCAAAATCGACACACAAAATTAAAATCTCAACGAAGATTGATGACTGGGAAAGAAAAACTAAAATGGAGCAGAGTGAGAATTCCAACGAATCGACCTTGAAATGGGCTTGAGCTAGGGTTTCGCCTGCTTCTTTAGCACTGCAAGTCCCAAAGTGAGACTCCGAGAGAAGCAGAAGAAGAAAGAGAACGGGAAAAGCTAAAACGACATCACTCTAAATGACGTCTCATTAGCTTGGAGCAGAAGCAGAACTCGACCCTGGATGGGTGGCACGGGCCGAGCCCGAACAGCCCGGTCGAATGAGATCGACAAACAAACGACACGCAATCTGCATATCAGGCGCCCACGCTACGACTTGTAGTTTCTAATAAATGCTCGGCATTGGCAGCTTGATAATCTTCCATCACATCACGTCACATAAAATGGACAATCAAATGCAGAGTTATCAAAATGATGAATGAAAATTTGCTTCAAGAACGTTGAAAAGGTAATTAATTTATAATAAATAAATAATATGTACAATATATAGTAGTTTCAAATTACACCTAGAGATACTATAGGGGCTTTCTAACTATAACTTTAGTATCATTTTACCTGGATTAATAAAATACATTAATATTCACTTTTTAGTAAGATTCTATTGTTGAAATAAATAGAAATATGTTATGTGGTGTAATATCCATTGTTGGATATTACGAAAAAGCGAATATCATTACATTTTGATAATTTTGAAGTTAAATATTATAAGATTTATAATTGAAATAGGTAAATAATATTTGAGTGAAAATTAGGAGATTAAAATTGAAGATTTCCCTTTATTTACATTCAAAGAGATTATACTAAAAACTTTAATTTTTTTTTCTCAAGGTTATGCGATCGATTCAATTATACCCATAGATACTATAGTAACTAGTAAGGCACCAATTGATTCAATTATATGCAAAAGTTGTAGCTTTTAAAAGGTGCATCCTATAATTCTTTTCCAATTGAAGTTAACACTTGATTAAAAATAGAATCGAGGAACAATTTTTTTTTTAAGTTTATGTGATCATTCAATTACAACCAGAGATATTATAGTAGTGTGCCAATTCATTCACTTATATTCAAAGAGACTAGAGGAGGGAATTTAATGTTTCTTCAAATTTATGTGATCGATTGAGTTATATATAGAGATATCAGAGATTCTATAGCAAGGCACCAATTGATTCAATTATATTCGAAGAGACCTAGTAGGATTTTTGAAAACGGTATCTTTATTTATAATCTATAGTTCTAATATTATCATTACATTCTCAAAGAGGTAACTTGTAAGCTACATTTGATTTCTCATGTGCGAAAACCAAGAATGCTAAGAATACTATGACAGCATTTAAATTGAGCAATGAGGTCATGATGTTCAAGAGATGCTGAGCTTCCCCCAGTCAAAATCAGCCCTCTTCAACAGCAACCCACGCAGGTATGCAGCCAAAAACTTCTCTCTCAAGAAGCTCATCACCTTCCCTTCTCTTTGTTGTATAAAACCAGCAAAGTAAGATGTAGTGATGAGTACAATGGCTCTCCACCTTCTATCTTTCCCATACTTACGATTACAATTGATATCTTACAGCAGCAGCATATACTGTGGCATAGGTATAAGGTTGCATTCAAGAAATAGTAAGCTTCCCACAGTCAAAATCAGGAATTTTTAGCAGGAAACCTGACAAGAATCCTGCCAATGCCTTATCTCTCATGAGGGTCATCATTTTTCCACTACTCTCCTGTATGAAACCAGCAATATAGGACACACTGATGATCTCAATGCTTCTCCATGTCCTCTCCTTGGCATACTTCTTAAGACCCAACTCAATCCTCTTGTTTTCTTCTTTTCCTTCTTCACATTGCTCCTTTGTTTTCCCATTTGGTTCTTGCAATAAAGCCTCAGCAAGACACCTGGCTAAAACAACACTATCTTCCAAGGCAGAACACGCGCCTTGCCCCATGTCTGCTGTCATGGGGTGAAGTGCATCGCCGGCTACACAAACATTGCCTTTGCTGATATTTCCCCATAGTAGCTCCCAAGGATGTCTGTATCTCAATGGTAATGGTACAAAACCTTCCAATTCATAGTTTTCTATGAGAGCCCTTACTTGATCAGGCACTTTTCCAAGCCTACTCAACACAAGTTGCTTTATTTTAGCTGGGTCCTGCTCTTGCTCTTCCTCTACAAGAACAACAAGATGATCAAATGTGACAGTCCCAGATACCCCTTCAACAAACAAGCCTTTGAGTTGGGGAAGAGGTCTCACCTTTGTTGGATGGAGTCCATGTGACATACCAGTACACAGTACTATCATCAACAGGAATAGCACCCGATCGAATACCTGTTCCAAAGAACTGCATGAACTTGGGCTCAAATCCATGACTACCCTTGAAATCTACACAGCCTCTGATAGCAAATCTGCCTGCAAAAGCTGGTTTCTTGAATCCCAGCCACCTTGCCACCACTGAATTCACTCCATCACACCCAATCAACACCTATCATTGAGAATATCAGTATATCACACAATTAAATCCTAATTGCTTAGACTGAAGAACACAACGATAGGAGTTTCATTCTTATTGAGCTGTTTCACAAAATAAAAATGTCGTCTTTGCTATAATACAACCATCACACTCTGGAATTATCCTTGGCATAATTGGTTCTCCAAAATATAAGGTTGGTTACAGATCCAATGAGCACAAATTGAACTATACTTCTTGCTTTTGCTCAACAAAATAAAATTAAGGTACAGCAGTTTTACCTTGGTTTTTAGGATGGTTCCATCAGCAAGATGCACCAGCTTAAAGAAGCCTGATTCTTCAATACACACCACCTTGGAGGAGTACCTAATGTTGCCAATTGGAAGTTCTTTTGCAAGGGCTTCCAGTAGTAACTTCCGACTCACACAGCGAACTTCATGGTCTCCTCTGTGCACATCACAGTTCACACCCCCAATATTCATCAGACAGACAAACATCCGCCAACATTAAGTCAATATTTTTTTGTCCACATTAGTTAATTAGATAACATGGCAACAAATGATGCCTGAAAGGTCAATCGAAGGAATGATTCCCAAAAAACACAATGAGCAATAGTTTCAAGCGTCTAGAACTAGGGTTTTGGAATGACAAAACTGAGTCCAGTACCAAGAGGGTATCAGTAACCGAGGCAGTGTGCCAATAGATTGCATTTCAGCTTTTACTTACTGTTTCCCTTTGGCCTCAAATGACAACTCCGAAGTTTGAAGTCCCGAGATTGTTGAAGTAGTCAGGTTCCTGCACTTAAATCTCTGTAGATTAGTGTCATGCTGACAAAACGCATCAACAAGGTTTTGATTCGTAATAAATAATCCTAGATGATAACAGGCCTACATTTTGTCCCGAGCCACTAAACCGCTACCAAGTAAAAATAACCCGCTTTCATTGTTGTACACAACTGCGCTAAACTCCTAAATGCTATGCTTCGATTGCTCATGCCTTAGCATACTTTCATAGTCGCTGCAGAGTCCTCTGATTTGGAGACGTAAGCTTCTACGAGAGTGATGTTACCGCCCTTTTACTATTAACTTCACTTGCTATATCGATCATGCTCATGTTAAATTTGTATTCCTAACTTTGACAGCTAGATTTTCTTTGAAATATTTCTTTTTAAAAGGGATAATATATCAAGTCAATTTATTGAAGACCTCATCCCCTTGATTGTATGAGTCGTGAATATAAGCTGCGTAGGCAAATCACGTAATTCCTTGTGTGCTCCTAAATTTTTCTCCATTTATCTTTTATCTTTTCTATGTATTTTATCAAACACTTGAGAAGAGGACAAAGAGGAAAAAGTCCGAGGCACTTGACCCTACAAACTAAATCGTCATCCACAAAGAACGTATTTGTAAGATAAGGCTCGCGCTATGTTGAAGAGGATGAGCCATAGTTACCCATTAAGCCGTTTGTGGTGTTGCCGCATGAAGTTACCAATGCCCAAGGCATCTAATGCCTTCCACGCGTTGGTAAACGCTGTCAAGGCATATCCTGCACTCCTCAAATCATCCGATGATTCCAATACTAAGCTTCGAATGCCCAACCTGCAACGGAGTCTCCACAACTTTAACACCCATACACTGATACACAAACACAAGCATGCACCCTTATAAGACGGCGAAAAGGTACCTGTGAAGTCCTAAGGATGTTGCAAGACCAGCTACCCCACCTCCCACAATCACTACGTCTCCAGCTACTTCCATGAGGTTTTTGGTTTATAGCTCCACTTGTTTCAAGAGTTACTGGGGCTTCTTATATACACACTATCGCGGCTGAGCAGTTTTTATGGTGGAAATGAGTTTTAAAGTTTGTTCAACATAGGAAGCGGTGACGAAGGATCAAAGGAAAAATAGAAAGACAACACGGATCTGTAAATCATAGGAAAAGACCAAGATACTGTCGGTACAAACTTGACGAGTTGATGATGGCAGCCATTACGCATGCTCGATAATAACTTATAACTTCTCTTAACTCTTTAGTTTTTTGAATGAATGCGAATAACGTTCAGCGGCCAGTAGCGAGAAAAGAGTGTATTCCTTTTCTTGACAGGACTCTAGAGGCTGTGTCAAACTTTGCCTTGAACTGCATTCATGTTAATGCACACATTTGGCTCGACTCTTCGTTTATACTTCAGCAACGGGGGACGAGAAAAACAATTGTCGTGCTAATTACGATTTCTTAAGAAATTTATGGCACGTGCTAGAAAATAATGAGTTTATTGGTTTTTATTAGGGTAATGTCATTGTTCGCTCTTTAATTATGGATCAATTTTAATTGTGTCTTCTAATTATTAGAATTGCGATTTACATCCTCTAAGTTTAGACATTTTCAATGTTCGCCTCCGTCCAAATCAGCCCTGACGGAAATGCTTGTAAAATAACCAAAATAACCCTCAAGACAAGATTACTAAAAATATTAAAAAAATA
>CM025855.1:30027937-30273844 GCA_003952965.2 Morella rubra
CACGCACCAGCATAAGCAAACACATCAAGACCAAACCAGCCAAGCAAAACCAAAACAACGCCCTGTAAAACAAACAACAAAACAAAAAACAAAACCACAACAAAAGCCACAAAACCAAACAACCCATCAAAAAAAAAACCAAAAAACACACGAACAACAAACACAAACACCAACAAAGAACATAACACAAAAACAAAACAAAATACAAAAAAAAAAAAACAAAAACAAAAACACCAAACACAAACCCGAAAAAAAAAAAAACAACCCAACAAAACACAAAAACACAAACCCAAACACAAAACAAACAAACCAACAACCCAAAAACAACAAACAACGCAAGCCCAACAGCACAAAACACCAAAAACAAAAACAACAACCCATACCAACGCACAAACACAAAAAACAACAACACAACACGAACAACACAAAAACAACAAAAAACATAGGCACAAGAAAAAAAACAAATAACAAACCCCACAACAAAAAAAAACAACAACATCAAACAAAAAACAAACACCAAACGAAAAACACACGCCAAAAACAACCCCAAACAAACAAACACCAGAACCCAAGCCACCCAACCAAAACAACACAACCAAAAAACAAAGCAAACACAACACCCAAACCAACACACACAAAAACCAACACACAAAACAAAACTAAAAAAAAAACAAAACAGCCACAGCTACCAACAAGCTCCAAAGAAAACCGACAAAACCACAACACCAAAACAAAAAAAACAAATAAAACAACCACAAACCCAGAAAAAAAACCACAAACAAACAAAAAAACACAAAACCAGCAACAAACAGCACGAAAAAGAAAAAGAAAAAAAAGAAAAAAAAAGAGAAAAAAGAAAAAAAAAAAAAAAAAAAAAAAAAACGCAAGAAAGAAAAAAAAAAAAAGAAAAAAAAAAAGAAACAAAACACTACAAAAAAAAAAAAAAAAAACAAAAAAAAACAACACCACAAACACCAGCACAGACAACCCACACAAAAAACAACCCAAAAACAAACACAACCCCTAACCAAAAACACAACAAAAAAACCCCCACACCCAAAAAAAATAACCCAGAAACCAGAACCCCGAACCAACAACACGAAGTAACACCAAAAACAAAAAAAACCCCAAAAAAAAAAAAAACAAACCGCCAAAAAACAACCCTGAGACACAACTACCACAAGAAAAACACACAACAGCAACCAACAAAAAAGACCAAAAAACACTAAAACCGAAAAACACCGACAAAGCAGAACACACACAACCAAAAGACACAATACCCAAACATCACAACCCACAACCCCCCCACACCCACCCCCCCACCACACCACACCCCCCCCCCCCCAACCAATCCCAACACAACAAACCACAGAACCAGATCCAACACCCCACCCCAACACACCGCCCACCGACAAAGCAACGAAAACAAAAACCAACAATCAAATAACCCCAAACCCCAAACCCCCCCCAAACCCACGAAAAACTCCACCGAAACCCCAACCCACTCCAACAACCAGCCACAAAAAAAACAAAAAAAACACACACAAAAAAAACACACATCACAGAAACAAACAACACAAAACCCACCAGCCCACATGCCACCAAATCCAAAACAACCACAAGCCACAACACAACGAAAAAAAAAACACGAACAAACCAAAACAAATAAAAAAAAAAAAAAAAACAAACAAAAAAAAAAAAAAAAAAAAAAAAAAAAAAAAAAAAAAAAAAAAAAAAAAAAAAAAAAAAAAAAAAAAGAAAAAACAACAAAAAAAAAAAAATAAAAAGAAAAAAAAAGAGAGAGAAAAAAGAAAGAAAAAAAAATTGGAAAGAGAATATATACTCAGTTTATCCCCCCCCCCCAAAAAAAACACAGAAAGAATCCAGCAACCAAAAGGCCAAAAAAAAACACACCCAATGAACACAAAAACCGAAACAGAAAACAAAAACAACAACAAAAAAAAACAAACCAAAACAAAACAAAAAAAAAAAAAAAACAACAAAGACACACAACCCAACATAACAAAAAAAAAAAGAAAAAAAAAAAAAAACACAACAACAAAAAAACAAGCAAAGAACCCAAAAAACGCATACCAAAACAATCAAAACACAGAAAAAAAAAAATAAACACCAACAACAAACAAAAAAAAAAACATACATGCATCAGCAAAAAAACACCAAAACGCAACAAACACACAACCACACACACCACATAACACCCGAAAAAACAAAAAAAAAACAACAAAATAACCCAAACCAAAACAATACAAAACACCAAAAACACAACAAAAAACAAAACAAAACACAAAAAAAAAAACAAAAAAAAAAAAAAAAAAAAAAAAAAAAAAAAAAAAAAAAAAAAAAAAAAAAAAAAAAAAAAAAAAAAAAAAAAAAAAAAAAAAAAAAAAAAAAAAAAAAAAAAAAAAAAAAAAAAAAAACAACAAACAAAAAAAAACCCCACAAAAAACCACAACAAACCCCCAAAACAAAACCCAAAAAAACCCCTCCACACACATCAAACAAAAAAAAAAAAAACACCCCCACACCAAAAAAAACACAAACAAAACCCAAACAAACAAAAACAAACAACACCAGAAAACCCACCCCCCCCACCACCAACACCCAACCACCAAACACACCCCCCACCAAAACCATCACACCCCCCGCAAACCCAAAACAACAAAAAAAAAAAAAAAAAAAACAAAAAAAAAAAAAACAAAAACAAACCACACCAAAAAAAACACAAAAACAAAATCACAACAACACTCAACAACACACAAACAACCAAACAACCCAAAACAACACCAAAAACCAAAACCAAACCAAAAACCACAAAACACACCCACCAAACCAAAAACCAAAAAAAACACCAACACACAAAAAAAACTCCCCAACAACGCCAACCCATCACACACCCCAAAACCCTACTCACTACCCACACTCCCAAAACCAAACCCCGCCTCACACCCAAAAAAAAACAAACCCAAACACACCAGACCACCCAACAACTCACAGGAGTAAACGAGTTAATATGAGGAAGTTATTAGCATTTGAAGTTCACTAGTAAAATGAAGTTTTTTAACTAAAACGGGTCCTTTTATAGCAAAACGGGTTGAGCTTCATTTCTACTGCTTGGGTTGACTTAAATGGGCTTGATAACTCATAAAACAACTCCTAGTATGAATATGACTTACGAGATGAAGCCAGGTTTAGGTCGCTATTAGACTTGACCACTCCACCCCAAATATAAGAGACAATACCCAACATCGCTATTTAACCTACAATAAAATTTAAATTTGCTGAAGGACTCTCCTGCCTTAGAATATAATATTCATTAAAAAATCTTTCTAGAATATCATTGACAATTGCCTAAAAATTCCTAACGACAACAAACATAGAACATAAAAATTAAATTCAGCATTAGAACTAATTATACACACAGCATAATGAAAAACTACGATAAAATAAATCTACAATGTGCAAACATCAAAATGATATAAACTACCTAAATAAGATTAAGCAATATCAACCCTCCCAATATAGCAAAACTACTGAAACAATTTGTATGACATGAAAATTAAAATATGCAGAAAAAACCCAAACAACTACATTGCGATAATACCCCCAATCGACATACAAATGAACCCACTCGGCATCTACCCATCACAAGGAAATCAATGGCAATGGTGACAATAGATATCGAACCTCACTTGGAGTGCACCCACCAACCCCAACTATTACAGACATAAAGATGCCCCCCCTCGCGAGATATAGAACCGGCATCAATAAGACCTTAACTCCCTGTTCACCTAGTGCAATGAGATTGCAAAATAAGAAACTCTCCTGAGGATGAAAAACGTCTCGCCGCGGCAAAGGAAAGCAACAAACAACCCTGTCCAACTTACGAAGGATAAACCAACAATAGTACACTCACAAGCACCTCCTCCAAAAACTGGATCAATACCACAGAGCCACAGACATCAGCCCATATCACTACCATCACTAACTACCAATCCCTCACATCAAATAGAAATACCCATGCGAACTGTATGCGTTTCTAAGAACACTAAATTAAAAATTCTAACCACTGGAACACTATGACTAATATCGCCTCAAACTCCATCTACTATATTACCATTTCCACCTGTCGATATACATAACACTCAAAACAAATAGACACCCCATTATACTCCACCTTACTGAACGCTCACCCTATAAGACATCACGCCCGCTCATACCTTTCCAAATAACTCTGAATATGCTTATCACTCTATTTGAGAGAGCAAACTGACTAATAGACAATATTTTCTCACAAATCCTCACTGATTATACAAAACAAAAACCTCCAACAAACCATCACCACACCCCACGAACCAAAACCCACCACCACAGCAAAAAACCCAAAACAACAAAACCACACACCCGCAACCACTCTACTCTGACCACAAACATAACACAAAAATCCCAAAACCACCAACCCACAAACACCCAGAAGCCAACCAAAGAAATACCCCCACCCACATTCTGATTATCCACGTTCGGGTCCTAGTCTCGGACAATCTTGACGTAGTAGTGGATCACCTACCTTACCTGGTTTTGAAGGATCTGCCTCCAAATGTTCTCACTGTTCCCCTGTACATGACCGACCAACTTGGACAAAAAAATGATGACCTTAAATGCGTGGACATCACCTTCACTGATGACGAAGACTGATTATCTATCTTTATTTAGTTTTTATGTTTATTTAATTTTGTGATATGTATGTATATAACTTTTGGACAATAAGGTTAGAGATTTTAATATGCGTACCTATTAGTAGCCTAAATTTTGTAAGGATTTTAGGATCCTCCCTAATCCTTAACCCCTTTCGAATAGGTTGTTTTCATTCTATAATATATGAAGGTGTGTGTTTCTGAAACATTATCATGATAAGTTAGCCTTCGACTTTATACATTCTAAATATATATAATACGCGTAAGTCAATATTAAATAAAATTATTACAAACCTTAACAATTCCTCATTTTACAACCTTGATTACTATCACACCCAATATAAAAAAGTATAAGCAGAGTCTCCTCCACATATATGATAATTTACACACCTAAGTAAATTCTCGAGCTAAACTTTATGGCGAAACTAACACATTACAAGTCTCGAAAACAACCTTATAACGAATATAGGAACGTAGTACGTAATCTCACCAATTAATAAATAACATCTCTACTAAACTACAAAACAAAGGCAAAATACTCCTCACCACAGGACATAAGTACGAGTACCGGAGGCCTATAGATGGACATCAGGCAACCTATTTACCTAATCATCAAATATTAAGACGGTACAAACCGCAACACAAAACAATAGTACAAACCCTTCTTGACAACTTGCTCAATACAAATTCTAAAACAAGTAACCTATAACCCAAAGTCTCAAAAAAATATCCAAATAACAAGTCACCTCATCCAAATTAATATTTTCATTTTTCCAATACTGACTCAAACTAGGACAATCATCATTAATAGTACAAATTATCACAAATATCAAAAACTTAAGCAACATATCCCAAATATAAATCACATATGTTATAAGCAAAACAAATAAAAGCCATAATGTCAATATGATCCAATTTTTCTCATGCTTATAAAAGAGAGCAATACTGCCAACCAAAGTAATAAAATTCAACCAAATAAAAATATATTCTATCTTCCCATTGATACCATGAATAATACCACCTGACACCACCCAACAATAATCCCTTATAGAACCCGTAATTCCCTAACATAATAAAAAAATAATACCGTTCAAAATTACATTTTTCCCACGAGAGTATTCAAAAACAATACTATTACAAGTCAATATCAAGAGTGTATATCCTCACATCAACATATCAACATCAACATCTACTCTGGTAGGCAACAAAAAAAAAATTAACCATTTTACTGCATACCACAACAACCACAATTCATACCACATTTTGAAAAACCAACTACAATTCAAACACTTTACCCCTACATCCTCCGCGTAGCACCTTAAGAAGCTAAAGGAATATCATACTTATAACTACAATACAATTAAATACACACTCTATAAGCTAAACAAAAAGAAGATAATACAACATCAAACAATACACCAAACTTTGCATCTTCCACCACTAAAGTTAAACAAACGATTATTTTCCTCTCACCGATCCTTTACACTCCTCTATTCGTAATTTCTTCTCTCATATCATACCAACCCACAACCACCATTTCCTTTAACACCCTCTACAACTTTTCTTTCTATTCTAACCTATCTCGTCCCTCTCACAACATAGCAATACTTCCCCACAAACAAACCCCACGAAAAACCATCCCGACACACCCCAAAAGTAAAGCAAACAGAAGAGAAGCCAGCCACAAAACACAGCAGGACACCAACAAAAAAAACACACCAAACAAACCATCCACACGATTGGTATTTACCACAAGCTTACAGAGAGAGATTGAACTGTACCCAGCATCTCAACATGAAAGTCTTCCAGCTATAATTTTTTCTGCATTTCGAACCAAGTTCGCTCGCCTTTCTTCCCTTCATGTTTCTCCTAACCAAACCAAAAACGAAAAGCCCATATATATCAGAGGCAAGAATCTACTTACCCATTAAAAGTTCTCCAGCTTTTCATTAATTCTATCATATCATATACTCTCATACTCTTCTCAAACTCTCACTTAAACAATTTTCCTATATTTCCTTATCGCATACTACAAAACAATAAAAAAAGTTTTTAAAACCCTCACAAAAAGACATGCCGACCTCTATCCTTCTTCCGACACAAATTTAGCGGCAGAGGGCAACCATGCAACAAAATAACCAACTTTACTACTACCTTCCCTGCAAAAATTTAACAAACAAAGAACCCAAAAAAGGATGGTTGGTTGTCCCCTTTTTCTTATCTTGGTTCCTCTCCACATAACCAAACGAGCCGAAAAGCTAGGAAGCTATTACATTCTCCCTTTCTTATAACAATTTCATCCTTGTAATTTGCTAAATGGATAATTGAATATCAGTAGTACCTGAAGTTAGATAACTGAAGACTTCCTCTTCTGACTCAAAATCTGCATAGGCCTTAGGTTCTTTCATCCTCCATCTCCTCAAGACTTGCTCATTCCTCTTTTTCCTCTGGGCCCTCTTTAGTCTCTTCTGAAGACTCTATTTTGTATTCAATTTGAACCTCTTTATCCTCCTTGGGTTGAATTATATTTATACCATCAGTGGTATAGTTGTGGGCATATCTTGTCTCGAGTTTTTCATGAACTTTTTTCCTTGCTTTCTCTCGCAACCTTCATTGGCTTGGTCAACAACCTGGAGGGAGAGTTCTAATAGCCGAAAACTGTCGTCGAGGTGGGTAGGCATCATTAGTTGACACTTTGTGAATACTAAAAGGGTTAAAGCTACTACATAACCAGCATATGGAACGGCATTGATAGGTAAATAAAACTTCTACGACCCACAAAGCAAAAAAAGAAGAAAAAAAAACCGCTTTTGGTTGCATACTTAAGATCTAAACATCACATTCATCCCTAAATAGGTTAGAATATTTCGCTTACATCTCCTCCTGTAATTCTCAAGTTGCTTCTTCCACTGGATGGTTTCTCCAAAGTACCTTTGCCAAGATTAAATCTTCTTTGTACGCAATTAGTTTTCTTCTCCTTCCAAAATATTCAATGGCCCATCTTCATATTATTCCACTAGAAAGATTCCTTTAACTCTTGATACATGTTGGTGCCACTAGGCACTACAAGAAAAATGAGCTAGGGCCATTTTTGTTTTTGTGGTTAAAGGCCTGAAAACATGTCCTTATGTGATTTAGTGACTACCAAAAAAACGTCGGACTATCGTCACGAGATCCTTGTGACGAGAAACCTGGGGTTAGGAAAAAGCCCTTGTGTGGGCGGATGGTTCCGTTCACATTAAAAAAATGTGGGGAAATGCACGGAATCTTTGGTGACTAAATAACTCCACAAAACTTAGATAAATGTGGAATTCTTTCTTTCCCACGTTTTTTCTCCCAAATTTTTTAGCGTGGTTATAAGTAATGGTGAATTACCGTATTACGCTTTTTGAAGTTCCCACTCTCATGACATCCATTAACGTGGCCACAACGTTTTAGTGACTTTTATTGTTATCTATTGTGTCGATTTGTTAAAGTGGCAATATTTTTTTTACCACATATTTTGCGTTCTTGTGACATTCCTCTGTTGTGTCTATGTCTTATTTGCCACATCTTATTTCTTATGGTGAGACGATTTTTCTGTTGTGGCTATATATTTTGCACAACAAATTATTTTTTCTTGTGTCATTTTTTTTTGTTGTGGCCATATATTTTTTGTGACAATTTATTTCTTCTTGTGTCATTTTTTCGGTTGCAACCATACAGTTTGCGCCAGATTTTATTTCTTTTGGTGTCGTTTTTTCGGTTGTGGCAATACAGTTTGTGCCAGGTTTTATTTCTTTTCGTGTCGTTTTTATGGTTGTGGCCATATATTTGAGGCGACAATTTATGTATTATTGTGTTGTTTTTTTTTATGTGGTCATATATTTTTGGTGACAATTTATTTCTTCTTGTGTCGTTTTTTCGGTTGTGGCCATACAGTTTGCGCCAGATTTTATTTCTTCTTGTGTCGTTTTTTCGGTTGTGGTCATACACTTTGCGCCAGGTTTATTTCTTCTTGTGTCATTTTTTTTGTTGTGGCCCTACACTTTGCGCGACAATTTATTTTTTATGGTGTCGTTTTTTTGGTTGTGGCCCTATCCTTTCCATCACATTTATTTTTTATTGTGTCAATTTTTTTGTTATGGTGATATACTTGTTGCTATGTTTTATTTTTTCATGTGTCATTTTTTTTTTGTGGCAACTCAGTTCACGCGACATTTTCTTTATTTTTGTGTCATTTTTTTTGTAGTGGCCAGTAAGCACCATCCACATTTTTAAAGTTTATGGCAACATAAAAGTACGATTAGATTACCACAACAACAAAAACGTTGTGGCAATTACAGAAATAATTCATCACTTCGAAAAATTGTTCAGAACAATAACCAAACAAAGTAAAACTAGGAGAAATTGTTCAAAACACCAAATAAAAAGAGGTGACAATAAACACCTTGAAACAAATTAGAAATTGTTCCGAAAGACCAATAAAAGTAAAAATAATTCAACTTCCTTCCATGAGGACCATCCACCACTCCTTTCAACTACTCTTGCTGCTGCTGCTGCTCACTATCATTATGTTGTACCTCATCATTAAGGCGGTCATTGTCTTGAACCTCATCAGAAGGTTGTTCATGTCCTCCACACTTGCTGGTGTGCTCCTCGAAATAAGCAGTCAGCTGCTTGACTTCGGTTGACAAGTTCTGAAATGCTTCTTTATACTAATCCGCTTCTAATTTGTACTTGTCCACTAGACTGGACAATCGAGCAACTGTTGAAGAACGTGCTTGTAATGAGGGAGGAGGAATTACGAACCTTCCCATACCCTTGATGTAACTTCCCCTCCAACCAAGCACTTCAACCATGATTTCACCACGGATAGTGAACGATGGGCTTACTCTAGAATCAACTTCTTCATCTCTGGGTCATTAGGTATGTATAACCTCTTCCCAAACCTCAAGACACTGTCCTCCGACATATTAAATCCATGTCTCTTTCTTTACGAACATCTGTTGCTATTCTTTCTACTTATTTATCTTCCTTCTAGACTGCCTTGATTCTATCAATCAACGTCGGTCGAATTTCCATTGCATCACAATTGCTCGTCCACCATTTATCACCAATTCAATTTTAAACCTTTCCAGGTCCATCTTAAGATGATGGGGCATCTCCAAGATTGCTTGCACTTCGGATGACTTTCTACTTAAAGCATTAGCAACCACATTGGCCTTTGAAAAGACTAGTTTAGACCCTAATTTCACCTAAAGGGAGTGAATAGGTGAAATCTAAAAATTACTAAATCAATACCAATATTAAAACAAGTTTTAATATCAATCAGTCTAGATATATTAATCAAACCAGATAACCATCAAAGCAATAAATTAACTTGTAAGAAAATTAAACAAACACACAAGGAGACAGGAGATTTGATGACGAAGTGGAAAACCTTTGGAAAAACCATTCAAAGGAAAACCACTCTGGGCTAGCAGCCACCAGAAATTCACTAAGAAGAAAACTTACAACAGTGATTCAGACACGGGTAACCCCATAATTGCTTGACTCTGACAACCTTGATGTAATAATCTAAGCACCCTTGTTCAGACTTGCTCCAAGCGGCATTTACCTCAACACCTTGAGGTTCTTCTTGAGGATCTCCACGAACACTCTTGTTCTTCAACACGCTTCAACACCATGAAGGAAACAAAGTAACATGATAGAAGAATAGAGAAAAACCTCAGCAATCTTGAAACACAAATCTTCTGAGGTTTTTCTCTCAAGGAAGTAGGCACAAATATTCTCAAAGGAACCCTCAATCGACTTTTAGATGGCCTCACTCGAAACCTTGTAAGGTTTCCCAAACTATCATAAGGAAAGTCCAAAAATTTAGTGATTTCTAAAATTCGCCGGAAGTCGCTCAAGCAAGGGTCGAGTGCTCGTTGAACACTACGTTTCTGTTTAAAATTATAACTGGGCGCTCGAGCACTTGTTGAACACTAGTTGAATGTGACGACTCTGTCTGAATTTTTCCATGGGCGCTCGAGCAATTGTTGAACCCTAGTTGAACGTGATGACTCTGTCTAAATTTTTCCAATGCGCTCGAGCGTGGGTAGAACGTGATGTCTTTGTCTGAATTCTCCCAAGGGCACTCGAGCGTGGGTTTGGACAGACCATCAGCTCTAACTCTCGAACAAATGTGGGAACAAAAATTACAACTCGATCACAACATATTTTGACACGGAATGATGCCAACACAAAAATACCCTAACAGCCTTTCCTGGGTGGAAGTTTATTATACATAATCATTTATTAACTCCAACCACCGACGTTGTCTAATATTTAACTCCTTCAGAGTGAAGAAGTATTTGAGACTCTTGTAATTTGTGTAAATCTCACATTTATCCCCACAGAGATAGTGTCTCCAAATTTTCAATGTAAACACTACCAATGACAAAGCTCGGATAATTTGCCTTATAGGGTTTCAACTGTCGAGAGGCATAAGCTATCACTTTTTCATCTTGCATAAGGACACTCTCAAAGGAGGCCCCCATTGCCACTTGACCTACCCAGGTGGGTTCTATTGACTGCCATTGGTCCATTTTCCTAATCAATAAAGGGATATAATCTCGTTATCCACAACAAAATGAATAAAAAAAAAAAAGGAACAGAACAAGGTGGAAGTTATGGTTTGCACGACATGAAAGCATCTGTACATGTCCGATTGAGATCACCACTAAGTTCTAAGAATGGAACCCCTGCGTAAGCTCAAGCTGACAGAGCGAAGTGCAAAGTCTTCCATCCAGCACATTTTCACACGTGTTGCATTTTTCAAGTGCAATTATATCTTTTCGGAGATTTTGGCCAGAAGAAACAGCTTCTAGAGCAATAAAAATCTCGAGTGCTTGTATATTGTATCATGGTAGGCAGGTAGCTATTATATGGTTCTATCGGGTCCTTAAGAATTTCTTATAGCTTGAAGAGAAGTAAATGCTGAAGGATTGCAAGACATTCCTTGATATCTACTAATCAGAGACTTGCCAAGTTCGAGCTGACGTACGTGCTGTAGAATTTCGTCCTTCCCACATCCTTATTAATTAACAAAACTGAACATACGATTTCAGGGGCCTAGTCACACAAGTATTGGATTGCAGCAAATTGTACCTGCAGCCACCCTAAATCAATATAGCAATACTTGAAACAAAATGAAAGCAAAATCATAGTACGTATGGCATATATGCAAGTGCTGTTCGAAAGAAAAGCAGACCGGAATACGTACAATACTTTTCCTGGCTGTTTTTTAGTTCGGAGTTCCCTCCGAAAAAAAAAGAAAGCACCATGCCGATTAGTTTAGTTTCAAAATTTTAAATTTACTCTATACTTTGGACTGCTAATTCTAGCATAGAAACTTCTTTGTGTTGACGACAAGAACCTTCTTTCTGGTAAGCAGTAGCTGTTCGCGAATATTATGACTACATATTATATCAGAGAATATCCATTATTTGCTATCGTACAACCAAATAACTCCTCAAAGATTCCATGTTGTCTTTCCTGATTGTAACATAATTGAACCACCTCATGCTTATAAAAGGATTATGCATTGTATATATCCCCTTCAGGCTTTACTGCACCCATCCATCGTTCTCCTTGTGTATTCATAACAAAGACATGGCTTTCACACCATTCTTGATCCCTTCAACCTTTCTTCTCTTCTTGTCCCTGTTGGTTATTGCCTCTGCGAGCGATTATGGATATGCTCCAAAACCAGACTATGGGAAACCCAAAACCGAGGGAAACGATAAGCCTTTCCCTTCAAAACCAGAGTATCATGAGAATCCAAAACTGAAAGGAGACGATACACATCTCCCCCCAAAACCAGATTATGAGAAACCAACTCCGGAACTCATTATTGGTATTCAGGGGGTCGTTTTATGTAAATCCGGTTCCAAGTATGTTCCCATTCAAGGTAATCTCTACATCTAACTGTTCTTTCTGCATTCACCGATATCATTGCTTATTTAAGTACCAACACGCAATTAATATTCGAAAGGAGAGCTATCTTCATGCAAGCATGGGTCCAATGAGTCATCAAACAGTATGAGAGGTTTAATGTTCTCGTTAATGATGTAATGGAGTCAAAAACATGGAGGAAAAGAAGACCAATTTATAATGTTGACTTGGTTTGAGTTATTCATTTTTATTTTTATTTCTTGGTAAATGCAGGAGCTGTGGCAAGGATAGCATGTCTAGCGACTGATGAGAATGGATACGAGACAGCTCCGTTCTCCCTATTGAGTAACGAATGCGATGCGAACGGCTATTTCTTCGTGACATTACTTCATTCATTTCTTAAAAAGGGTTGGAAGATTAAGGACTGCAAGGCATATCTCTATAGTTCTCCCCTGGAGACTTGTAAAGTTCCTGTTGATGTTAACCACGGTATCAGTGGTGCTCCCCTTTCTTCTTACCGTATCCTCAACGACAAGCATATCAAGTTATACTCTGTGGGGCCTTTCTTCTACACCTCAAAACCTCAGTCACTCCCCAATGGTTACTAGATATAATGATGTGTATGTTCTTAGTCATTTATTTTTCTACTTGATTTCTGAAGTTGTGGCCGTGTGGGGAGGAATCTACGGGAATGAGAGTTATGTTTTTTATTGCTGATTTTATTGGTGGCCGGAGGCTAAAGATTCATTGCCTCTGCCATCTGATCAGAAGATTTGTAATAAGCTTTGTTCAATCAATAAGTCCAGGAAACCTTTCTAATATCTTCGTTTTAGAGAACACTAAATACCTATTGTTAATGAGATTTCTTCCATACCCATTTCTATTGGAACTTTATTTCGGCAGATTTATAATTTTCTGCTTCACTGAAGTAGTTACAATGAAAGTACAGAATTGTTAAATTGATAAAAGGGGGAGAAGTTGCTGCTTGTCTCAGGGGGAGAAGACTTGTGAACTTTTCAGTTTTGATTATCATTGTGAAGTTTTCTATAAGCTGTGCTGATAGAAAGGAGGAGATGACCTCCTATGGTAATGCTTATCTCAGGGGGAGATTGGTGTTTAACTTTAATGCTTATGTTATTTCATTTGATAATTTGAACTAACTCTGGACTAATGTTTCTGTGAGTTATCGTGTCCTTGTTGAGATTGCTGTGTGCAGGTTAATAAAATCTCAGGAATAATGTTTAGCCTATGTTTAGAATAGGTTGTGTGTCTCTTTGTAAATAGGTTCTGTGGTGGTGATCAGCAGAACTTATGTCATTAGGGATTGGGTTTGTTTTGTCATGAAGTTCGCCAAAGGGATTGTTAATGTATTTTAGTTGGTGTAAAACTTCATGGCGTGTCTTAGTTTATTCCTGAGATACGTGGTTAATGAAGCTATGCTCAAAGTCCAGCAGTTCAACATGATTGATGATCGTCTGAAAAATGGGTACAGTTTGATTGTAGTCTGCATATAGTTTGCTTACACAGAGCTAGCGCTTTGATGTTTTGAGAGCCGGGGAAGTTTGTTCCAAGTTCGTTCCAAGTTTGATCAAGATTGACGAAAGCCTGTTATAACAGTTTTAAATGAAGCGCCCAAGATTCAAGAAGTCTTGAAACTTCGTGAATCCCTTCCCTCTGACCCTTCAGAGTATAAAAGCCATTTTCTCTCATTCATTCAACACGTTCCTTGAAATCATTTTGAGAAATTTAGCTATTGAGAGCTTTGATGAAATATTCTCTGCAACTGTTTCTATAATCTGTTCTGTGTAAGCTAAGAGAAAACCCTGCGAGAGTTTCTTTTCCCTTATCATCTCAGTTTGGATTTCTATCACCAAGATAAACCTTGATTAAGAAGGTTAACTCCAGAAGTTGCTGGAGATCTACCAAGGCTGGGTGTTCCAGTTGTGAAGAAGCCAATTGCACGAGGGTATGTGGAAAGATTGGCTTGGCTATAAAGTTTGGTTTTTCGGGATCAAGAATTTCAAACGGAAGAGGAGTTCCTCGTTCCCTGCAAAAGGCAGATCTGGATGTGATATTCCAGGTAAGGTAACGGTAGAGTTAGACTAGCAATGGGGTGTTGGGTAGTTTATAGATCACCGTGTACCAAGTTTGAAGATTCTAGTGGATTCGATTAAACCGGCTTACGAGCCCGGAGAATTTTTTCTCTTTTAAAGAAGTTCTCTCTTCGTAACCAAATCTTGGTGTCTTTGTTGTGATTGTGTTTATGTAGATTAACTTGTTGTTCCTGTTATTAATTCTTTCTTTAGATTCCTTGGTTAAGAAAGAATTATAGAGATGTTCTGTTACTTGATAATCTGCTGTCCATATTGGTTTATTACTTCCGCATTATATTCGTATTGCTTTAGCTCTCTTGAAATTTACTGATTGAGCTTGTGAAGAGTGTGCAGATTTTAAGTGGTTATAGTATTAAAGAAAAATTAGAACCTATTCAACCCCCCTTCTAGGTTCAGCAACACCATTGAGTCTTGAACCGTCCACTTCACCTATGTTTTGTTATTTGTTTCCTCCATGAATGGCAGAGTTGAGGTTTGGGAAGTTGTTTGGAATTGAGCTGTGTTCTTCATTTTCAAAAACGTACGTCACTAAATCCTTTTGGAGATTTAGACAGAACGAACAGTTTCGAGTGAATAAAAGTTTTCTGCTTGTATTTTTATTTGTATTAAATGAACTCCTTTGGAAGATTTGGCAGAACAGATAGCTAGCTTCTACTTTGGTAAAGTTCGATCTTGTACAGTAGCAGATCTGTACTCATTATGTCTTGTGTTCTCATATATTGATATCTATATATTGGAGGGGATAAAGAAGGTGTATTAATCAACAAAACATGATGGTAGAAACATGTATACATCTTAAAATATTGATATTGCAAATTAAAAGCCCCACACCATGTCCTAGACATGACCAATTTAAATCAACCTTGGTCGTGCCCATCTTAAAAGAAAGAAAAGAAAAGAAAATTTCCCAATCAAAAATAGTAACCGTTTGGGACTGGTTTCGTTTCTATCTGAGGTGTAGTAGAAGAAAGGACTAACAGAGTATAATTTCATCTTCTTTTCCTCGAGGATTTTAGGAGAAGCAAGGAGCGCACCACTAAGGCCATGGTTGACATCAGTCGGAACCATGCAATTTTCCAACTGGGAGCTATGGAGAAAGGTCTTGCAATCTGTTACCTTCACCTTATCTTCAAGCTCTGAAGAGGAAAAGGATGCAAAGAATTAACCTGTTTTATTCGTTGCACAACTCAAGATGGAGAAAGGTGGCATGTTGTAGGCATGATTATCAATAGCTTGACAAGTTATCCTCGCCACAGCTCCTACCATTAGGAAAAAATGAGATCAAAAAGGATGTATTAACCAATGACTCTTTATTACCTGAATTTTCAATCTCTTTATTAATTGTTTTTTCACACCATCTTTTTTACCACATTTTGACAAAACTATTTAAATTTGTACAGTCTAGATGATCTATCTGTTAGAAAAATCACTCAAGTGCTCAAATTACCCTGAAGTGAGAAGAAGTTGGGGCCTGATTTACAGAAAACAAGCCCTTGAATACCAAATTGCATTTCCTTCTCTTCCGAATCCAGTTTCTCATAATCAGGTTTGAGGTGGGGTTGCTGTGGCTTTTCCCTTTCTTCTTTGTCCCTTTCTTCTGGCTTTTGTCCCTCAGGTCGTCTTTATCTCATGCTCTGATTCTGATATAGGAACGTACCCATAATCAAATGCAGATGCTGTCAATAGTACTGTCAAAAGAAGCAGAGAGACTATCAGGAAGAAACAACCTGTCGTGGAGCATACATAGACCGAGCCAGAGCCTTGCAAAGAGAAGGATCGTCCAGTCAGTGGCGCAAGGAGAGGGTAGCAAACCAGGGCGGTCGCTACCTATTCCCCCGCCCAAAAAAAAATTTCACATATAAATTTTTTTTTTTTTCATTCCTTGGCCTGGGCCCCTATACCCATTGGGCCCAGGCCAAGTAGAGCTTTATCTTGGGGGCCTAGGCCCCGATACCCATTAGGCCCGGGCCCCCAGCCCGTTTTATATTTTTTTTAAACAGAGGGTGAAACGACGCCGTTTCACCCTTTGCATAAAAAAAAAAATTAAAACAGGGATGAAATTGTGCATTTCACCCATGCTTTGAAAAATCCTCTGCCCCTCTTTCATGATCTCCCTCCCCCTCTCTCACAATTTCTAATTTCTCTGCCCTCTATCGTTGCCCAGGCCCCAGCCGCCGTTGCCCGTTGCCGCCCATTGGCCGTTGCCCCACCGTCGCACTGTCGCACCAGCCACCAAGTATAACCGGTCTCTCTCTCTCTCTCTTTCTCTCTCTCTCTCTCTCTCTCTTTGTGTGTCTCTGGCTCTCTTGAGTCTCTTCGATTTCTTTTTCAATTTTCCAATTTGTTGTTTTTGCTTTTGGATTCTCTCATTCTCAGATCTGTTTCTGCTAGCACTAGCAGTCTAGCAGTCGAAGATAGTCTCTCGGATTGGATCATTGCCTCATGGTGAGTTTTCGTTCCTTTTTTTTCGATTATTTTGTTTCAGTAGTTTAGGATTTTAGGCAATGAGTGAATGAGGTAAATTTCTTTATTTGAGCTTTATGTGAAATGAATTTTCAGTAATTTTTATTGGGTTATTGGTTGATGGGTCTGTAATTTCAATTTTTTTGCAAATATATTGTTTTGCTGTGAATTTTTCCACCAGGAAGTTTTCTTCGTGAGTCGCAGAGTTGGTGTTTTTTTTTTTTTTTGTTCATATTGCCTGTGCTAGCTCATCTTTGGACATAGATTTGGTGATCAACTGGTTAGACATAATTGTGCACGGTGCACCTCTCAATTGGTATTTTAATTTCTAAATTTCTGTATTTTGACTATATGGCAGTATGGGTCTTGACTCTTTAAAGGGATAAATTTTTTGACTATATCTTCATGAGTTGCAGAATGTGTTTATCCCTTCCTGCATTTCTTTACTCATTGTTCAGCATGTAGTGATGTAGGTCGTAATAGAAATCTTTGAGTTTCAAGTATGATAGGATTGAAAGATCATGCTTGGCAATATCTTATCTATTGCACGCTCCACCCAAGCATTTATCTATCAGTTTCTCCCATTTGTTAAATCTACATTCCATGTTCAAATTGGACACACTAATCTGCCAACTTATTGCAACTACATGTTTTGATTTCAAACTTGTGTGTGTTATCTACATGGAAAGACAACCTGTCCCACCCAGATTCTTCATCAACTCAATTCATAATCTTAGCATTCAATGTATATTCCTTTATAATTGCTGGTATCATGTCCTTGTTTAACCAAATTCATGCTTCCTTACTTAGATTTATATATATGTGTGTGTGTGTGTTTTTATTTATACATTCTATTAATCAAAATTGAGATGCATATTATTTCACAATAAATATTTATTTTTCTGCTTTTCTTTTTCTTTTCTTTTTACACTATTTATTTTATTAATGCAGATTATTGATTAATGTTGTTTAATTTGCTGAGTGATTATTGATTAATTTTCATTTTTGTTTTGTTTAGATAATGGATAAGTTTGTGATAAGAAAACCACGCAGCGTGGAGTCGTCTAATACTCCTAAGCGTTGAAAGAGTGTTTTCTGCAATGAAGATCATCAAGAGTGATTTGCGTAATAGGATGAGAGATGATTGGATGAATGATTGCATGATAGTGTATATCGAGCAAGAAGTTTTTAAAACTATTGAGAACGAAGCCATTTTGCAATATTTTCAGAAGATGTAAAATTGTAGGATATAATTGTCACCTTTCCGTTGCAGTATATAGTACGGTACATGTATTATAATATTTTTAATGCTTTTAATCCTTAATTTTCGACATTGTATCTCTAAGACAATTTTTTGTATTACAAAAGAAATTTTTTTTCTTATCATTTCGCCTTTAAAGTTCGACACCCATAGATTTCAATCTTGGTTCCACCACTGAACGTCCTCCAAAAACTTCCAGTGCTGCTGTATTTGCTGACGTGAAATTCTTTTATATTTTAGCTAGCATTTTCTTACTTGTAAAGATAGCATAGAATATTCTTTGTAACAGAATTTGTTGCAGCAATGCATCGATGCATATACTACACAGATTGTACATTTTCTAGATTAAGTGAGTGAAATACATAAAGTTTTCTGCATCTCTGTTTTCTTTCGTCTTTGTTCTCCCCCAAATATCCAAACCTTATATGGTATCAGTGCCTTCATGGCAGAAGTAGAATCCGCCGTCCCTTCCAACTCCGGCGGTGATCCACCACCAAACACCAACCCATACACTAACCTTTCTAACGTTTCCAATCCATACCGATTGGAGACTTCAGACAACCCAAGCACCATCTTAGTTACAATACTGGTCACCACCAAATACTATTCAACCTAGTCTCATGCGATGCAGCGAGCTTTAAGAGCTAAAAATAAGCTTGGATTTATCAACAGCACCTTGACCAAACCCACTGATAACACCAACCCTCTGATGGAGCTGTGGGGGAGATGCAATGACATGATTGTCTCCTGGATTCAGAACTCTATTAGTCAACAACTCCGTTCCAGTGTAGCATTCGTCGATGATGCGAGTGACATCTGGAAGGAGTTGAAGGAACGCTTTCCTCAGCAAAATGGGCTGCGCATTTACGAGTTGAAGAAAGCATTGTCTAATCTGACCCAAGAAGAAGAATTTGTAAATGTTTATTATGGTCGACTTAAGAGCTTGTGGGATGAGCTTGTTGTCTATGACCCTCTCACTGAATGCACTTGTGGTCTGCTGAAACCGATCTTGGATCGATACCATTGAGATTGTGTGATACAATTTTTGATGGGCTTGAATGATTCGTTTGTGAATGTTCATGATCAGATTATGTTAATCGAGCCATTGCCTTCTATGACCAGGGTCTTCTCCTCCATTCAGTAGCAGGAAAGGCAACGATCTATTATTTCCCCCACTCCTTACAGATTCCATTGCTTTGGCTACAAGAAAATTTACAAGATTTTCTAAACCAACCGCAAAATTTTCTGTCAACTCTAAGAAAAACAGACCATATTGTACCTATCGTAAAATTGCAGGCCATGTGTTTGAATCTTGTTTCAAGGCTGGGAACTCTGAACCCCTGAATTGTACACATTGTGATATGGTGGGTCACACGGCAGAGAGATGCTACAAGTTTAATGGATATCCTCCTGGCCACAAACTCTGCAACAAGAGTAAGTCATTGGGGCTTATGCTAATCAGGCTATTGTCCAGCATGGTGATGAAGAAGATGTGATTGCTGATAGTCCTTTCTCCTTAAGCAAGGGTCAATATCACGAGTTGCTTGCATTGCTCAAAGCCAAGAGTCCCGCTACTGCAATACCATCAGCTAACCATATTCAAACCATGGTTCCATCATACAAGTCCTCACAATCCATGTCTAGTATACCACTATGTTCTTCAGCTCACACAACACCCACATCTGCATTGCCAGAAGCTACTTACATTATTGACACCGGTGCTACAGATAATATGATCTGTAACATCTCATATTTCACTTCCGTAACTTCCTCTGTTTCCTATTCTGTTAGAATGCCAAATGGAATTTTGTCCCCTATTACACACTTAGGTGTAATGCAAATTATCGAGTCTCTTATTTTACATGATGTTCTTTGTGTTCCATCTTTTACTTTTAACTTTATTTCATCCAGGAAACTTGCCTCCCAAATTCATTGCTGCCTTGTTTTTTTACTTGTTGTTTGTTTTATACAGGGTCTTTCGTCCTGGACAACGATTGGGAAGGGTAGAGTTGAGCAAGGCCTCTATCTTTTGCAAACTTCTCCTTATTCTCCTGCAACGCTCGCTAATGTACTTTCTTCCTTTTTTGATAAGAACTCTTTATTTCGGCTTTTGTTTTGAACTTTTCTTCCTGTTTTGATTTATGGCATGCACGTTTATGCCATCTTTCTAATTCCAGAATTCAGCTTATACAAGAACCTATTGCAGCTTCTAATATTCAATCAAAGAGTTCTCATATTTGTCACATTACCCTTTGGCTAAACAGCAACATTTACCTTTTCACATCAGCACACATCTTACTACATAATTATTTAAGTTGGTACATTGTGATCTTTGGGGCCATGCTCTGTTGAGGCACATGATGGCAGCAGTTACTTTCTTACAATTGTAGATGACTTATCTTGTAGCACTTGGGTGTACATGTTGAAAAGAAAATCAGATGCAAAGAGTTGTTTACAATCCTTTTATCAATTGGTAGAGACACTTTGATGTTAAGATCAAAATTGTGAGAAATGATAATGGGCTAGAATTTTCTCTCCCAACCTTCTATTCCAAAAAAGGGATTATCCATCAAAAGAGTTGTGTTGAAACACCCAAGCAAAAATGGGTTAGTGGAGAGAAAACATCAGCATATTTTGCAAATAGCTAGAGCTCTTAGGTTCCAATCTGGAGTTCCTATGAGATTTTGGAATGAGTGTGATGACAGTTGTGTATTTGATAAATAGAACACCTACACCTTTGCTGAAAAACAGAACCCCATATGAGTATTGTTTGGCCGTTGTCCATCTTATTCCCACTTGCGTGTTTTCGGTTGCTTAGCTTTTGCATCTACTCTTGCACATGGAAGAAAGAAGTATGATCCCCGTAGTCGAAAGTGTATTTTTTTGGGGTATCCCTTTGTGGCGAAAGGGTACAAATTGCTTGATTTAACCACAAATACCATTTTCCTCTCTTGTGATGTTATATTTCATGAATCCTATTTTCCATTTAAGCTTCCTTTTACTTCATCTTTTCCCCAGGATTCAGTCCAACCTGCTACCTTTCTGGATTTCTCCACTGTTCCCAGTTCAGAGATACAACCACCTACTCAAATGTCACCACTTGCACCCTCTGCAGATTTGCTTGACTCTCCAAATGATATTTCATCTACGTCTTCCTCTCCAAAACCAGTTGTACGTGTCTCTACTCCAATTCCCCCAGCTTTTGCTCCCCCTCCTAGGAGGTCCACCCATACACGTATAGTCCCACAATATCTTAAAGATTTCCATTGCCAACAAGCCTCATCTCTTCCCCTGTGTTAAGACAATAAGCATTTTCATGAAAGACCTATAGGGGCATTTTTGTCCAACTTGGCTGTTTCTAGAAGGAAAAAGAAATGGTCAACTTTTTCAGTTATGCCTTCACGCGTTATTGGCAAAAACATAATGGATTTTTTAGAATAAGAATCAGTTATGCCTGCATAGAAGCATAGATTGATCAGTTTCTTTTTCGCTTCTCTTCATCCTTCAAGATTGTCTTCTCCAAGAAAAGGTCTGAAATTTCTTGCTCCTTTGTTCTTGTAGAAAGCTTGGGTTTGTTGTATAAGAGTTAGTAGATCAGATCTAAAGGAGAGTTTGGTTCTTTAATCACCTACATCGATTTGTTCATTGATTGAGGCTTCCAAAGGTTCTGAAAGAGTGATTGCTGGAGGATCCAGCTTTTGGCCTTTGATAGCACAAGGTTTGTGCATTGAGATCAAGAGCCGTTCGAGATCAGGGTTTCTATGTGAACTTAGAGGTTCTACATCCTTTTCGATTCGATTTACGGTAAATCGGATTAGATTTAAAGTGTTTTTGATAGGCTAAGTTAGTCACTTCAATAGATCACTTTGTAATTGATTGGAAACTAGTAGATTCGAACAGCTCATGGGCTCGAAGAGTTTTTCTCCTTAAGGACGTTCCTTCGGGAGTTTTTTCTTCATATCCATTCTCAGTGTTACGTGTTTATTATTATTCTTGATTAGTTTTTTTTTTTGTGATTAAAGTATAGCTGCACTCAATGCACATATTATTCTTCTTGTTTGTATCCCTCATATGGTTATGACCCTCATGTTTCTTTTGGTCCCATTATACTATAGTGCAAGTGCTATATGAATTTTCATTAAGAATATGGACTATCATATTAATGTATGACACGTACTAATTCTTTAATGGCAAATCTGTAATTTTGATTGAAGTTTTGTTTTTAATTGAATATATTGTCTTGGAGACATATTTTGATTAAACTGATATGTGTTTTCAGTTTGGCATCCTCCTTGGCATCCTCCTTGACAAAAAGGGGGAGAAGGAGTATGAGAACTTATTTTGATTAAATGATGTTGCGGAGCCGTTGAAAGGGGGAGTAATGTATGGAGGATGGGATATTTGTATTAGAGACATGTTGGTTGTGAATCTGTTAGATGGATATTTGGCGGATAGGTTGCTGGTTGTGAACCCTGTTTTTTTCTATGTTTTCTGATGATATTATAGTTGTTGAACATATTGATTTCCGTCGCTGTTCTAGGATGTTTTCTCGTGAACTAATTTATGTTTTTACAAGTTTTATGAGTGTACTTATTATCTTTGTTATATTGGTTATTTGGTTCAAATATTGGAAGAGTTATAGTGCTAATTGTTAGAGGGAGTTTTCTCCTATTTTTAGTTGGATATAATTTTGTGTCTCAAGGGGAGACATATCTCAACATCTTTGAGATATTACCAGTTGTTAAATTCCTATCTTTATCTAACACTGTTTCTAATGGGTTGTTTAGATTGGTGTTTGCGATAATTTTTTGCAGGTACTTTTATCTCAGTATTAGTTCTATAAGCTTAGAGTTTATATAAGGTGTATCTCTATGTAAAATATTTCCTGTGTTGGTGATCAACAGGACTCATTGCCTTTTTGTTTATAGGCTAGTATAGGTTTTGTCATGAAAGATGCCAAAGGGGGAGATTGTTAAGACAGTTGGCAATTTTGTAAAAGACCCATAGGGGCATTTTTGTCCAATTTGGTTGTTTCTAGAAGGAAAAAGAAATGGTCAGCTTTTTTAGTTATGCCTTCACGCATTATTGGCACAAACATAATGGGTTTTCTAGAATAAGAATCAATTCTGCCCGCATAGAAGCACAGATCAATCAGTTTCTTTTTGGCTTCTCTTCGTCCTTGAAGATTGTCTTCTTCAAGAAAAGGTCTGAAAGTTCTTGATCCTTTATTCTTGTAGAAAGCTTGGGTTTGCTGTATAAGAGTTAGCATATCAGATCTAAAGAAGAGTTTTGTTCTTTGATTACGACATCAATTTGTTCATTGATTGAGGCTTTCAGAGGTTCTGAAAAGTGATTGCTGGAGGTTCCAGCTTTTGGCCTTTGATAGCACAAGGTTTGTGCATTGACATCAAGAACCGTTCAAGATCGGGGTTTCCATGTGGACTTAGAGGTTCTACGTCCTTTTCGATTCGGTTTACGATAAATCAGGTTAGATTTAAAGTGTTTTTGATAGGCTAGATTAGTCGCTTCAATAGATCACTTTGTAATCAATTGGAAACTAGTGGATTCAAACGGCCTACGGGCCCAGAGAGTTTTTCTCCTTAAGGAGTTTTCTCTTCGTAACCATTCTCAGTGTTACGTGTCTATTATTTTTTTAATTAGTTTTTATTATTCTCTTACTAACCAAGTTTGTTCTTTGTGTTGTGAGTTTATATTCTTGAGATTTGACGACCTCTATACAAAGAACGTTCAAGATCTTTAGTTGGTAGTGGCTAATTAAGATCTGGGTTATTGGTGAAGTTATTCAATTGATTGCGTATCAATTGGTTTTGTGAATCTATAAATTTCAGTTTCTGAGATATTAAGTTTCTTCGGAGTTACTTGTAGTGATTTCATAATTGCACTGTTTTACAAATTATTTTTTCTGTTTTCTACTGATTTGTACTTAATTTTTTTTCTGGTCTTTACTATATCTTGGCATATTGAAAAACAGCGTAGTTGATTTGTTTTTCAAAAAATTTTTTTTTTTTTAAAAAAAAAAAGTAATTTGATAATTTTTTAAATATACCTATTCACCCCCTCTTTAGGTATTGTACATAGGCTGAGTCTAAATTAGGTTGTTCACCCTACAGGTCAGCTCTACTTGCGCTTCCTCTTCTTTGTCCAAGACATGGCTTGCTAACTCAAGTAATCCTACTTCACTTTCAAATTTTTTGTCTTATCACAAGTTGTCTCCCAGGTTTCATGCCTTCACTACTTCCATATCTTCTCACATTGAACCAAATAACTATGGTGAAGCATTGAAGGATTCTCAATGGCTTAATGCAATGCAAGTTGAACTTTCAGCTCTAGAGCAGAATGGAACTTGGGCACTTACCACTCTCCCTCATGGTAAGACTGCCATTGCGTGTAGATGGGTTTACAAGTTGAAGTACAATTTTGATGGTAGCTTAGAACGCTACAAGGCTTGCCTAGTTGCTAAGGATTATACCTAACAAGAGGGAGTTGATTATCATGAGACGTCCTCACTTATAGTTAAGCTTGTTACAGTTCAGTGTTTACTGGCCATAGCTGCAGTTCGCGGATGGCACTTGAAACAATTTGATGTCCATAATATATTTCTTCATGGTGACCTCGATGAGGAGGTTTACATAAAGAAACCAACAAGGTACTCGAAAGGACATCCGAGTCAGGTTTGCAAACTTCTCAAGAGCCTTTATGGCTTGAAACAAGCCTCCCGTCAATGGTATTTCACTTTTTCCAGAGCCCTTATTGATTTTGGTTTGTAACAATGCAGAGCAGATTGCAGTCTCTTTACATGTTCTACTGCTCATTCTTTCACAACATTGTTAGTATATGTCGATGATATTATCATCGCTAGTTCAGATTTGGGTTCTATTGCATCTCTTCAAGATTTTCTCACTGCCAAATACATTTTAGATATTCTTGCTGCGTTTTTACTAACTAGCGGAAATACATTTTAGATATTCTTGCTGACTCTGGGTTTCTTGGTGCTACTCCTGTTAAGCTCCCCATGGACCAGAAGTTGAAGTTAAACAAGCACACAGGTCAGCCGCTCCCTGATTCCTTTTCTTACGTCGTTTTATAGGGAGGTTATTATACATCACTATAACACGTCCAAATATTTGCTATGCCATCCAAAATCTCAGCCAATATATGGCTTCACCCACGGTTTCACACCTTCATGCTGCACACAAAGTTCTCAAATATATCAAGTCCTCACCAGGGCAAGGCTTATTCTTCTCATTATCATAGCCCCTGGTTTTGAGAGCTTATTGCGACTCTGATTGGGCTTCTTGTCCTGACACCCGTCGCTCCGTCACTAGGTACTGTGTGCTACTCGGTCGGTCTTTGGTGTCTTGGCGCCCTAAGAAGCAATTTGTAGTCTCACGCTCCTCTACTAGGCAGAGTACTGAGCAATGTCGAGTACCTGCTATGAACTTACTTGGCTGCGTTTTATTCTCCATGCTCTGAAAGTAAAACATCCTGAAAATTTTTTGTACTGCAACAACCAAGCTGCCTTACATGTATCATCTAATCCCATGTTTCACGGGAGGACAAAACACATTCAATTAGATTGCCATTTAATCCGTGACAAACTTCAAGAGGGTAGTCTGCAGACTTTTCATGTTAGCACCCACTCTCAGCTTGCGGATATTTTTACTAAGCCACTGCCTTCTTCAATTTTTCGGTCACATTTATCCAAGATGGGAATAAAAAATCTCTATTCTCCATCTTGTAGGGGGATCTTGGAGCATATACAGACCGAGCCAGAGCCTTGCAAAGAGAAGGCACGTCCTCCAGAAACTTTCAATGCTAATGTATTTGCTGACGTGTAATTCTTTTATATTTTAGCTTGCATTTTCTTACGTGTAAAGATAGGATAGAATATTCTTTGTAACAGAATTTGTTGCAGCAATGCGTCGATGTATATATACTGCACAGATTGTACATTTTCCAGATTAAGTGAGAGAAATACATAAAGTTTTCTGCATCTCTGTTTTCCTTCGTCTCTGTTCTCTCCCAAATATCTAAATTACCTTATAAGCTGTGGGAGCCATCATTGTTATGTGCACACAGAGAGCTGGTAATAATTAATGCAATATTACAGATTAAACTTAGTTAATAAAACCAGCAAACGTCATGGCCTTTGGAAGAGAGAATAGTTAAAGTTCTTTTTGCATCAAGAGAGACACCTACTGTTAGTCAATGAAATAGGTGCACGTGCTATCTCCATATAAGTGAATTGCCTAAAAAATGACCCGGTTGCCCTAAATGGACACGAGTGGTTACCCGGGCAAGTATTTGTACAGATGACAATATGCAAAACTGCAGGCATGAATATTGGTTACCTTAATTAGAATAGGGCTTCGGACAATTAATGTTACTCAAATAACAAGTTCTGCCTTAGAAAAGATTTCATTACTTGTGGAAGTACACTAGTTTGTTTAGAAATTAAAAAAAAAAAAAAAGTACGCTAGTTTAGTGCTTTGAAAAGAGAAAGAGGCGGTGAGGGGAGTTTTAGCTTTGGCTTTAAAATTCTATGAAGAGCTAATATCATATATCAAAAGAACGAAACTACGTCAATGGCCTGAAGTAGTCCAATTAATTAATACCAGCGACTTACGATGAAATAGGATTGGTAATTGGTTAGCATTAATTTGCCACTAGAAGTCTCTTTATATCTGTTAGTGTCATTTTATGTAATAGCAAATTTCCATGTCAAAATATGTCCCGTTATAATTTTGTTTTCCTAAGTAAACTAAAGTTTTATTTAAGTTTATAAAAAGTTGGTCAAATTTTTTAAAGATTTTTAATTGTTGAATGATTTTCAAGTCAGATATACATAACAAGTTAAGCTGGTGTTCGGCTGTGAAAATTTTGGGGTGTTGGAAATTTTGGGATATTGGGGTTGGTGAAAAAGTGAAGAGATGGATGATTGAAATTAATTTTTTATATTTATTTGGAGTGAAAAGTGATGATTTGATGAGAAGAGAGAGAATTTTGGGGAGTTATTTTATTGGGGTGGAAATTTGGGGGGGGGGGGAGGGGGGGAATTTTTACAGCCGAACACCACCTAAGTATGTATTATATTAATAGTAATTACTTGCTACGTACCTTCTCTAAGTACATATTGAAAAACCAAGTTTCGATTGAGTGTGGGTCGACCGTCAGTGAAACCTCAGAAGAGCATTAGTCAAATCTTAGGAGGGCATGAATTCAACTTGCCTTCATAACAACATGAGAAGCTTCTAAAACTCTTGAAGGACAAGACAAACTTAAGATAAAATAATTACAACTCAAAAGAAACATATTTTGACACAAAATTTTGCGAATAATAAAAGACACTAACACATATTCTAGCTAGACTATAGAGTTTCACCAAAATTATTGCTTTGGAAGACAACTCATGGATAGGGTTGTGCATCACCAGTGGTGGTGGCGGTTATGCCCTCCACGGCCACCGCCACCGTTATGGGTGGTTGTCCAAAAATGGACACCGCCCTCGCCACTATTAAGGGAGGAAACCAGCCCCTACCGGTGGCAGTTTCAACGGTGGCGGTAGCGGTTACCGCCACCTACACCAAAGAACACAAAAATCACAACAGAGCAAATTAGTAGCTAAATATCAACCAAATCGCAAAAGCTTTCCAAATATCAACCCCAAATCGCAAAAAAGCCTAAATAAAAAAATTCCACAAACCCAGCAGCAAATCGCAACCAAATCGCAAATATAATATCAAATCGCAACAAAACTGGAAGGAGAGAGAAGAGAGAGAGAGAGAGAGAGAGAGTTGCTGCAGAAGGAAGAGGGGGGTGCGGCTGAAGAAGAGCAGCAGAGAGTTGAGTGAGAGTAATCGAGAGAACTGAAGGAGAAGGATGAGGTAGGTAGGGTTAGATTATATCTTAACATCACTAAACGAAACGTCACCATTTTGATGTAAGTAATTTTTTTTAAAAAGGTGAAGGAGTGAAAACGCCCAGCAGTGAGCTGTTTTACCACCACCGGTAAAATCCTAGAGGGGACTTTATTCACCGTCACCAGTGTTGCTGGGCGCCAGTGCACATCGCCGGTACCGATGATTAGGCCTACTCATGGATTCCTATCTCGGCCAGATTAAAAGTACAGTGCATGTAATTCTGGTCTCTAGTTCGTGATAACAATTTGATTTCAATTTTCACGGATGCTAATCACAACGCATTTGTCCTCCTAATAAAGTACTGCTCCAAAGCATTTCAGTTTTTTTTTCTTTACTGCGAACCAAAAAGGGTGAGTTGTTTTTAATCATCCAAATTAAAAGCCCTACAGAGAATCTAATTGTGACAATTGTTTTTTTTTTCTCTATGGTAGACTACAAATATGTCAAAAAAAAAAAAAAGCTACGCATGGTCCAGCTTAGAAAGAGATACTCTACAATTTACAATCTAAATTGCATGGTCCAGCTTAGAAAGAGACTAAATAGTAAATACATATCTAATAAATGTATCTATGTCTATTTGAGACTACAAAAATTAAGGAAAATATTAATCTATTTAAATGAGATATACAAGTTTCGTAAGGTAACACTGGGCATGAGAGAAGCACACAAGTCACCTAAACCCTTATCGAACACCAACACAAAAGCTACATACCCTGTTTTGGGCCTTGATTGCGTGTGATGTAGCTTCTGTCATCCATATTATTTATTTCCTTAAACCAAGTTGAAACTAACTGTTAGACCCAATACTATACCTAGAGGGGGGGTGAATATGTATTTAAAAAATAATCAACCCTTTTTCTTTTCACATAAAAATAGCTCTACAATTTGCAGCCAATCAATAAAAAGAAATCTGTAAAATATTCACCCTACAGCAACTATATTTCAAGGCTATATGAACTTTACAACAATTATAATATCAAGGCTATAGCAATTTTACAGCAATTATAATATCCCCAAATTTCTAGCAACCTAATTGTTAACAGTGAAATAAATTTCCAGCAACCTAGATGCTAACAATGAAATAAATTTCCAGCAACCTAAATGCTCAACAATAAAATAAATTTCCAGCAACCTAGATACTATCAAGATACTAATCAAGATAGAGAACAGCACATGCAAAATCACAAGAACAGCAAAATATGACATCGAGATTTTGGTTACGGAGTGAAAATCTCTTGAGGATAACTTCTTCTAAGAGACAAAAATACTTCGGGTGTAGATCACATCAATCACTCCACTTAAAACATCCAGACTTTACTAAATGGTGATCTAAGCAAAAACTCATTCACTTCAAGATCCCCCACTCTTTGAAAAGTCACCCAAAATTCCTTCTTAGGTTGGTGCCCAGCACACAGGTGACAACCAGCAACTCCGATCTTGTTCTTCAAAGGACACTAACGAACTCATCAGCTATTCTTTCTCTGAAACCTTCAGCAGAAATGTTTCTTGAGAAACCCTCAAGAATCGTCAATCTTGGTGATTCAATCTCTGTAGAAACCAAGTAGGAATGGAAAGCAATTCTCTAGCAATCTCCTACTTTCTCAACCTTCCACCAGAGGGAATAAACAAATCTCTCAACTCAGATATACGAATAGATCGTATTTTGCACATAGAGAGAAAACAGAGGATTTTAGGAGGCAAGTATATTCAACAAGTCCTCCACTAAGGCAAAGGCTTTGGAATAGGTTAATCTATTGTTTTAGTAAGGGTAGGAAGGTAAAACAAAGTCTATAGGAGGTTTGGGCGAGATTCTAGATCTTTAAAACAAACTATGATAAAAACCTGTCTGGCTGACTATAGGCCAACCATAGCAACAGAAATCCTCCAAAATGTTCTGCAACGCAACCCAGACTTTCCAGATACAACCAACAACCTACCAGAAGCCTCTTTCGAATTCTTTTAGCCTCCACAACCTTCATAGACCAACGAAGTTGCTTCTTACATTCTAAAATGAAAAATACATTATAAAAATATTGTTTTGCCCATGGAAATAATGCCAACTTACATAAAAATTATCAATCTCCCCCTTTGGCAATTTTCATGATAAAACCTTAAGCTAAACATAAATCTAATCTAAGATTTGTTATCACCAAAATAAAACTTAATTTATAAAGATATGCTGCCTAGAAAAAATAAAGAAAATCCCTAAGCAACTTGACTTGTGGTTTGAGTACTTGAAAAACACACTCAAACTCAATCATGATCATTATACTCAATTATATCAACTCATAACATATAAGATCATATAATAGTAATATTACAACTTCTAACAAGAATATACAATCAATAGTTACCTAAGGAAGTGCAATACCTTTTATCAATCAATAGTTATAATTTCAATAAAACTAGAACTTAAACAACTTAAAAGCTTTAATCACATTTATAATGACTATCCCCAATTACTATAAAAAAAAGAGATTAAATTATCAAAAAGAGAATTAGATAAAAGCATAAATTTCAGCAAGCTAATCTCACTAATAACAAGTAAATGGATACATCAGTATATTCATTACATATCACCATGTTCATGTACTCAAATATAACATAGAGAGTAGTTAACACAACACATAGTTCAGCAGCAAATAGCATCAAAGACAGCAACTGAACTATTGTTCAAAAATATGACTAATAACATAAAGTAGTAAACAAAATAAGCACTTAAATCTGCAAGCTCCCCCCAACTCCAAGATCAGCAAACTCAACAAAATATTTCTTGTAAGTCTAAATAACAACCCAAGAGAGGGGGTGAATTGGGTTTTAATAAATTTTAACACATTTTAAATATAATTTGAACAGTATAATAGTAAAGCATAGAACACACAAAGAGAGATATGAACGTGTAAAAAGGAGAGATAGAGTTAGAGAGATGACACAGTAATTTTAGGTGGTTCGGCCAACACTTGCCTACGTCCACCCTAAGGCTATTGACTTCCTTGGGCTTCTTCACTATTCTTCAAATAGCAAATACAACTTAGCTTCTGGGGTGCTAAGAAACATTTACAAAGCTTTTTTTGAGCTTACGCTTTAACTCACTTCACAAATCTCAAAACCTAAGGGATTTCTTCTACCCAACGAGTAAGACAAATGTTTACCCAAACACTCAAGTGTTTACAAAGGATGAGTAAAAGGAAATATCAACAATTGGCTCTTAAAGCCGTATAAAACAAGTGAAAAGTATATCGGTGCACAAAAGGACAAGATTCTATGTATAAAGCTAAAGTTTGGCAGGGGAATCACAAGCTTTCTTGGGAGGTGTGGTTTTCTCTCTTCTTCAAGGCACTTTCTCTCTCTAGAAGTTAGGTCGTAGCGTAATTGCAAGTGTAATCGCACGATCATCCTCTCTTTCTTTCTCACTTCTTCTATTTAAACCTCCTTTGTCTTCAACGGTCTTCAAAGTCATCAAAAGCACCGTTGGAAGGGCATTCAAGTCATTTGAGAGCAATTTGAATGTTCTGACGTCGTTTCAAATTTTCTTCAAACTAATAGTATGTGTTGACACATGGTTAGTATGTGTTAACACATCAAAAATTTGATCTGGAGTTGTTCTCTCAAGAGACAGTGCAGTGTGTTGACACTAGACCTCAATGTGTCAACACCATGAATTGGTCTGGAATAGGTGTCTCAGGTGTCAGTGCAACGTGTCAACACCATTACACCATGAAACTTGGTCTGAAAATATTATCTCGGGTGCTAGAGCAATGTGTCGACACTATCAATACTTGAGAGAAAAATTTGCTTCTTTTACAGTGTTCAATCCATTTCAACATATTTTAACGCACCTACAATATGAAAATTGATTTCATCAACTTATGAAAAGGTGTTTAAGTTGACTTAGAATTATTTTATATGGAAAAACTCGATCTTTGGAATATATCTATTAAAGAAGTGGATTGACAATAAAAAATATAAAAGCCTTCAAAACATAGAATTTTGTTATCATTAAAATTAAAAATAGATTATTTTGCAAAACAACCTTGGGCTAACATTTTTCGATCAACATATGTAAATAATAAGTTCCTGATAAGCTCCAACTCCCCCTTAGTCCAATTTCTCCCCCTTTTTTCATGGAAAAGACAAAGGAATCAATCCTCCATATCACTCATACTACCATGATCTTCCTCATTAGATCTAAGATGCTCATTATTAGATGTAGGAGAAGGGGACTGAAATGGTGAAGCCGTTATTGAAGTCTTGGAAGCCTTGGCCGCCTCTACTATACACAAGATAGTAAAGTGAGTTCCAAAATGATGTGAAGCCGCAGGATTGAAACCCCTTGAACTCATGAACAATTTGAATAAAGACCCAAGAACACCACAATTCAAGCCAAAGAACAAATCTTGACCCATTGAATTCTTGCTTCAAGAACCAAGATTGAAGTTAGAACGCCACAAGAAAGAATCCTTGATAAGTTCTTTAGTTCACTCAAGAACTAAAAGAGAAACTCTCTCTCAGAGAAAATTATATTTAACTTTTTTGATGATCCAAAACAATACATAAAAGCTCCTAAATATATGAGGAGGTTTGTAAAAGTCCCTTATTTCTAGCCAATGTGGGACAACACTTGTGAACAGTGCTGCGTGAATAGTGCCCTATGAATAGTGATGCATGAACAGTGAGGAGTGAACAATAACCCTAAAACATAAAAGCCCAACAAGCCCACAAATATAAAGCTTAAACATTAGGTCCAAAACATTATGTTGTGCCTCCCTAAGTAGCTTGTATCACATGAAGTAGGATTAGTTCTTCTTCTCATGATCCCATCTTGAATAGTGGAGTCTTGTAAAGTAAATTGGCATACTCGGTGCAAGTAAATTGCACTAATCCTTACATAGCTTCCTTAATTTTCTTTGCTCTTGATCTTGTGATTGGCCCTTCTGGAACTTGCAATGGATCTCTGGGATTCTGTCCACCTAAACATTGAACCAAAGTCTAGCTCAATATATCATTTCAAAATAAATTTCCAGAAATATTGAAGTCAAAACTAACCACAATATTTGAAATTAATAAACTCAGCCAATATAATCTCAGTATCTAAGACTTATAAGCTTAAACGAAATTTTCTAACACATAGTTTCTGAATGTGGTCAATATATAATCCAACATAACAACATATACTTGCACATTGCCATCACATGTAAGTTCTTAATCAATTTCAAGAACATTACCAAATTGAATAATTTTCAGCTCATAAAAACATATCAATAATCCAACACAAAGTCATATCAAAAACATTTAAGACAATAAACCTGTTCAAAAATCCACATCAATAATCTAAAAATATAACAAAAATTATCACAAAAATATCTAAAACAATATAAACAGATTCTTTGAATCAACTAATGTCCAACTAGAACACAAATTTATCATATAAAATATATCAAAATATAGTTCCAGTTCAACATATAATCTTGGGATAAATTTCAGCTCAACATGTTATCTAGAAACAAAGTTCCAGCTCAACACATAGAATTTCTTGCTCAAAATACAATTTGAAAATAAGGTTCAGCTCACAAAATTATTTAAAAATAATGTTCCAACACAACATAATATATTTTCAGCTCACTATGATCACAAAAGAAATACAAAGAAACATATGCCAACATATTTTCTATTCAAAATATCACTTTCATCCATATATATGACAATCTATATGAACAAAGAGAGTGTACATCACATTGAATCCATATTCTGACTATAGGGGCAAAAATTTTCAACAACTTAACAATTGCACAATTAACCCATATGCACAATATATCCAAAACAAACAAATAAGCAAAAGATTATAAACAACATTCATCATTGGTCAACAAAAGTTCAATAACAATGATATAGACAACAATATTATTGAAGAGGAAATGCATAAAAGTAAAAAGAACTCATTGTAGCCGAAGAAAAATGAAACCTGTAAGAGATGAAAATGAACCAATTTTTGGGAAAATATCATTTTGATTAAAAATAATGATAAGACACAATCTTATAGCATATTCGACCACATTAGACAAGAAATAGACAAACCCCAAGTATTTTTGCACAAGAAATCCAAACTTTGTAAAAACAGAATGCATAACCCAAAATTCTCAAAAAAAACATTGAGATTTGAAGCACTAAACTTGTAGATCTGAGATGTAAATGGTGAAATCTTCTTCCAAATGACTCCACAAACAAAGCTCATATGTTTTCTTATGCATTTAGCTAAGAAAACAAAGTAGATCTAAGAAATTTCAACAAAACCCATAAGAGTTTTCAAGAACACAAAAATAGAAAATATCATCCATTAAATCTCACAAAAATCAAGTATAATACCTTAGAGATCGTAGAGGAGTAGATTTCTAGCAAAGCCCACAAGAATCACGCGAAATGATTGAGATTTGAGCAAGTTATGAGCAAAATAGTGATAGGCTAGAAAGAAGGTGCGTGAGAGGTGGAGAGCATTTGAGAGACAAATGGTAAAAAAAAAAGCACATATGGCAAAATCACTAAGGGTAGAAAACGCATTTGTAAACCATAAACACTCTTACCTTCACCTGTCAGCATACACATACACTCTTAAGACTGACAAACATCACTAAACTTCTAACATGTTCATTACTGACAGTTATCAGAGTAATGGCTGACCTTAGACTAACCTTAATCTAACTAATATTCGAATTGCAATTAAAAATTAAGACTTTCAACATTAAATACCAATTGATTTTCTTAAAAATTCAAACCTTGTTCTATCAAGGGGTTTGGTAAATAAATCAGCCAATTGGTTTTTTATAATAACATGTTCAAGTGTCATCATTTTTTCTTACCCAAACCTTTTTTGAAGTTGTTGAATTTCTAGAAATTAAATGCATTTTCTTGTAAATAAATTCAACTTGTTTGGATTAATTTGAGACTTGAAAAACTAAGCTATCAAGAACTGAATTTGAAAATGGTTTCGAAAATCTTGTTTTGCTAGATTTCAATTTAAAGCACTTTGATTTCACATGACCTCTTTTTCCACAATAGAAACAAGTGGGGATAGATCTGAAACATACATAGGAGCTTTGTATAGTTTTCTTACCACGAATGGCTGTCTGTAGGCTCACCTTTAGGATCAGATTGTTTAAATCCTAATCCACGTTTATCACTAGTAAAAATTTCTAAACTTAACAATTTGTCAAGTTTCTTTGTACCACTTGAAAAATATTGAAATTGTGACTTAAATTCCTCTAGTTCTATTTCTAGGTAGTCAACAAGTCTCCTTTTTCTATTTTTAAGTTCTTAAGCTTTTTAGAAGATACAAGATTCTCCCTTTTCAATTTAAGACTTTCTTCAAACAAATTATTATAGGCAATTTGAAGAGGTTCATCAACATCAATATCATTAACTAATAAATCATCATCATCTAAACTAATATTTCCAATGCTATTGATAGAAGATGTAAAAGCCATGTAATTAACCTTACCATCAAATTCATTATTACTAGAAGAAGACGAATCTGAATCCGAATCTGTTCAGGAGACATTTTTAGTCTTACCTTTTGATTTAAGAAAGGATGGGCAATCCGCTTTAAAATGTCCATAACCTTTGCAGTCATGGCATTGAAGCTCTTGAGTACTTTTCTTCTTGAACTCTTTAAACACACCTTTGTCACCTTTTTCTTTTGATTTCCAGCTTGGTTTTCCAACAAGTTTAGAAGAAGATGGAGGTGGTTTCTTCCACTTATTTCCCTTTTTAAAACTGAAAGTTTTTCTAAATCTTCTAACAAATAAAGCAATGTCATCATCATCCATAGAATCATTAGAAACTTCAGATACATAATCAGCAAAAGAATTTAAAGCAATTGACTTAGACTTTTTTCGTTTGAGGCAACGAAACTTCATATGTTTGCAAGGAACCTACAAGTTCTTCAATTTTAATTTTTTCTAAGTCTTTGCTCTCCTCTATAGCAGTAACTTTACCTCTAAAATTTTATGTTATAGATCTTAAAACTTTTCTTACAACTCTAGTTTTGGAATTTTCTCTCCTAGGTTATAAGTAGAATTAACAATATCATTGAGCTTACCATAAAACTCATCGAATGACTCATCTTCTTTCATGCGGATTTCTTCAAATCTTGTAGCAAGCATTTGAAGCTTTGAATTCTTTATGATCTTTGTTCCTTCATGTGTGGTCTCTAACATCTCCCAAGCATCTTTAGCAACTTCACACATAAAAAAACGTTTGAATTCATCAGCTGAAATACCCATAAAGATAGCATGTAAAGCACGACTATTGCATGTACATTCATTCATTTTGATCCTTAAACCACAAGCTAATATCCTTAGGACCAGCAAGTATAGTTTCGGTTTCACTAACTATAGCACTAGTCATAGGTCTAGACCATCCTTTTTCAACCGAGTGCCATACTCGTTCATCCAAGGACTTCAAGAAAGCCCTCATCCTCACTTCTAATAGGCATAGTTATTCCCATCAAAATAGAGAGGAATGGACAGCGATTAACTCTTGTCCATGACAACAACAAAGGGTCAAGGAGCGTTGTTAGGCTTTGATACCAATTGAAACTAAACTTTAGACCCAATACTATACCTAGAGGGGGTGAATAGTATTTAAAAATTAATCAACCCTTTTTCTTTTCACAGAAAAATAGCTCTACAATTTTTAGTCAATCAACAAAAAGAAATCTGTAAAATATTCACCCTACAGCAATTTTACAGCAGCTAAATTTCAAGGGTATATGAACTTTACAACAATTATAATATCAAGGCCAAAGCAATTTTACAAAAATGATAATATCCCCAAATTTCCAGCAACCTAATTGTTAACAGTGAAATCAATTTCCAGCAACCTAGACGCTAACAATGAAATCAATTTTCAGCAACCTAGATGCTCACAATGAAATTAATTTCCAGCAACCTAGATTCTATCAAGATACTAATCAAGATAGAGATCAGCACATGCAAAATCACAAGAACAGCAAAATAAAGATGACACCGAGATTTTGGTTACGGAGTGAAAATCTCTTGAGGATAATTTCCTCCAGGAGACAAAAACACCCTAGGTGTAGATCACACCAATCACTCCACTAAGAACATCTAGACTTTACAAGACAGTGATCTAAGCAAAAACCCATTCACTTCAAGATCCCCCACTCTTCGAAAAGTCACCTAATATTCCGTCTTGGGTTGGTGCCCAGCACACATGTGAAACCAGCAACTCCAGTCTTGTTCTTAAATAGACACTAACGAACTCGTCAGCTATTCTTTCTTGAGAAACCCTCAAGAATCGTCAATCTTGGTGATTCAATATTTGTAGGAACCAAGTAGGAATGGAAAGCACTTCTCCAGCAATCTCCTACTTTCACAACCTTCCACCAGAGGGAAGAAACAAATCTCTCAACTGAGATATACAAACAGATTGTATTTTGCACATAGAGAGAAAACATAGGATATTATCTAGAGAGGATTTTAGGAGGCAAGTATATTCAAAAATTCATCCACTAAGGCAAAGGCTTAGGAATAGGTTAATATATTGTTTTAGTAAGGGTAGGAAGGTAAAACGAAGTCTATAGGAGGTTTGGGTGAGATTCTAGATCTTTAAAATGAATTCTGGTAAAAACCTGCCAGGCTGACTATAGGCTAACCATAGCAACAGAAATCCTCCAAAATGTTCTGCAACACAACCCAGACTTTCAAGATGCAACCAACAACCTTCCAGAAGCCTCTTCCAAATTCTTTTAGCCTCTACAACCTTCATAGACCAACTAAGTTGCTTCTTACATTCTAAAATGAAAAATAGAATTATAAAAATATTGTTTTACCCATAGAAATAATGCCAACTTACATAAACATTCTCACAAGTTATTGGAGGGACCAAAATAAGATATTTCTTAAGCTCATGAGCAACTCTATAAGAAAAAATTGAACCGTAGGAACTAAATTGGTAAGAGGTAAAACTTATATAGGGATTGATAGATTAATTAAGTTCAACAAAAATTAAAAGCTTCTCTAATATTTCTGAGAATTGGATAATCAAATGATATATTAAATATTCAATTATCAAATTATATATTAAATATTATAGAATCACACCATGAGGTTATTAATATAGAAAATATTGAATTTTGTAGAGTTTAGATACTATGTGAAGCTATTTTTCTATTCGACTTTAATATCAAATTAGATAGGATCTAATGTTTTTTTAAAAAAAAAATACGTGATACCTTCCCACTTTAAGGATGTTATTAATAGCACTAGCCAAGTATTGAGAATTGATTTTAACCGCGTAAGTCCAGGTGTGCAATTAGGTGGCTCAGTATCAGATGGCGATTATTATTCTGGAAGAATGAAGTACTTGACCAATCTGTTTTCTGTCTTTTTTTTTTTCTTTTTTTTGTCTTAAACGGATAAGTAAGAGGTGCGAAAACGAGTGCACGGTTCTTCTACGCGTTCTAGATAGAATACTTTCTAGCGTAGGAAAAAAGAACAAGGAAGAATACTTTCTAGGAAGATTAAGATCCAATGATTTTCACTCACATAAAAGAAATAGGATCCGAGCTTGCTTTGGCAATAAAAGTTATAATTAATTGATATGTACTTGAATTGTTCAACTCGCGATGTTAGGTTGCAAAAAGTTACTCAAATTTGTAGGTAGATTAGAATTTTATTAGGGTTTGTAATAAAATTTAGTGAAATTTTTTTAAAGATATTTGATTGTAAATTAATTGTTATTGAGTTTATAAAAACGTGTAATGAGACTTGATTTGATGAAATTTTTAACAAAAAAATATTATAAAAGTATAGACAGATTTGATAGAATTTTTTTAAAAAAAAGTTATTGAAATTTATGTTAAAAAGTGTTAGAGTTCGTGTTGAGTTTTTTAAAATTTTGAAAATTTGGTTGTGAAATTTTTTTTCTGAAAAAAATTTTTCATAATTGTGAATTTTTCATATGAACTAAGGTCACCCAACTTTTTTGTTTTAGCAAAAATTTAATTAGATTTTTACTTACCTAAAAATTTTTAATTATATATATTTCCCCTTCTCATTCCAACATATATCGCAATAGAGAATCAATGAGAATAAGAATAAAAACAAATTATCGAAAACATTGAAAAAAAAATGGAAAATGGAAAAGCTTAGCCATATTTGTCAGCCACGCAAGCCCAAGAGGAAAGAGCACATAAGGCACGTAAATTCCAAATCCCAGGAAGGTTACATTAATATTTCCCCGATCGTACAGCAACTCTCACCCGCTATGACCTTCCTCTTTGCACTACAAAAGCCCCTCCTCTCCTCATTTGTCATAGACTCATAGTCTTTAATCTTTTGACATCATTTTTAGTACAACCATCTTCTCATTACTCTCTCTGAAACCTTCAAAAAGCTTACTCAAGTACTCGAAACAATTAGGCTATGTTTGGATTGGTTTTGAATATGTTTTTGATGTATTATTAAGAAAATTTATTGAGATATATTTTTTTAGGTGTTTGTGAAAATAGTGGGTCCATAGAAATGATGTTTGGAAAAAGAAAGTTATTCCCTTAAAAACTGTAAGAGAAAAAAAATATGTTGGAAATAAGATTTTTATGAGAGGAGTTTTTATGGGTTTTTATGTTGTTTTCCACAGAAAATTGAGGCCAAAGATTAGATAGAAAATTTTATTGAAAATTGAATGTTTTTTGTGTGAAAAAAATCATATTTGGATAGAAAAATAAAAAAAATAAAATCTATGTTGCCTTTTTGCCGCAGAAATTAGGCAAAGATTACTAAAAAAAAAAAAAAAATAGCTTTTAGTGACAAAAACTTTTGTCACTAAAAATTTCATCAATTCATCAAATTTTCGTCACTAAAAGAATTAGTGATGAAATTTTTTCGTCACATGGTTTGTCAGCATGTGAGCGTCACAAAATGTATTTCGTGATGAAACCCGATTTTCGTCACGAAATTTTTTTAGTGACGAACAATTTTCATCACTAAATTGGTCAGTGAAACCAAAGTGGTTGATCGATGGGATCATCGATAGATCGGTCTTTGTTTTGAAATGATCGATCGGAAAATAGGACCGATTGATCGCCAAATTTAAGATGATCAAACGGTAAGTAATGACAATCGATCAAATACATATTGCTGATTGATCGATACATAAAACCGACCGAACGCTAAGAAGGAAACGATCGATCGTTTTAGTACCACCAATCGAACGTGTTTGTCTAATCGATCGTTTTATCACAACTGATCGGTTGGTTATTTCAGCGATGGAACTATGATTTCTTAAGCGAGCGATCGGTGTCAGCTAACGATCGATTGTTTCAGTTGGATGATCGATCAACTATTTCTCCACCAATCGGTAGCTTGTAATACCAATGGATCGCGTGCACAGAACTGATCAATCGGTTATATTACTGATCGATCATTGTTTAAGTCTTTTTAATATTGACGATCGATCATTAAGTGTTTAATATTGATCGATCAGTGGTATTCGAGATCGATCGTTATCACAGTAACCATTCGATAGCTGGAATTGTCGATCAAACGGTAATAACAGAACTAGTTTTAAAAAAAAAATAATAATAAAAATATTATATATATATATGTACACAATAACAATACAATAATCACATTAATGAACATCAATAATAATACATAATGATCCATAATTAAACCAAAAATAACATCGTAATAATACATAAACACAAAGCTATCATAACATATATGTATCTACCTTTTTGAGCCCCCCAACTGGCTGAATAGTCGCTTTGACATGTCGCTCATTTTCTTCTCCACTACAGAGGACATTTTCTTCTCTATCTCCTTCGATATTTCTGCCCATAAGCGTTCTTTCTCCTTTCGCATGCGCTCTTGCTCCTTTTGCATGCGCTCCTCATGCTCCACTCGCATGCACTCTTGCTCCCTTTTCATGCGCTCCTCCTGCTCCAACCGGATGAGCTCTTGCTCCACCCGCTGCTCTCACGGTGGTCCCTAGCGTGGCCTCCATCTCAGCTTGCTTCTTCGCAAATTCTTGCAAGTCTTTTTCTCTAGCAGCTCTCATCGCTTCTATCTCAACCCTTTCCTTCACTAGCAAGTGCTATAGACCAGAAGACTGTGTAGTTAAACCTTAACAATCTAGTGCCCAATATCTCGGAATCCTAATAACATATCAACTTTTGGGAATGGTGTAAGTCTTCCCTTCTAAATTGCACCGGGGTTGAAAGACATTCATCCGTTCCTGAAAAATGACAATAATTACCAGAAACATTAAAGTAGATAAACTATACATAAATTACATAAAGTAGATTAAAATGAAAGCGACTTACATAAATTTCTTTTGCTCCTTCCGAGGTTCAAACACCATCTTTGTTTGTATAATTCTTTTTATACAGCTCTGCAGAATTGATTTCGCTGCTTTCTTGATTTTTCTACATGGAAATAACATAAAGTTATTGACAAAAAAATCAATAAAATTTAAAATTTAGTACTTAACTTACCATGCAAGCTCGAGTGCGCTGGAACGAGCGCGAACCAGCATTGTGGTTCACAGTCAACTTTGATCTATTCTTCTTTTTTTGCTCGCTTCGTTTCTACGATATTTTAAGTAATTAAATATTAAAATAATATAATATTTAAGTAACGTGTTTTTGTAAATCACGTACCATAAATGCTTCGCCAGTGAACAGATCGCATAACTCCTTCCACTGTTCTTCTGTGGTATCAGGGTGGGGCTTCAGCAATGCCGCCTCTTTACTCGGGAACTTCTTAAATACGCATGCATCTGGTTGCGGTGCATTCGACGTGCCGTCATCATAGTCTCAACCACCCCTCACGTCCTATGACGGGTGTAGTCAAGGTCGAAGTGGTCTTGCATAAGTACCAAAACATACAATATTACAATGATAAACGAAATGCTTAACCAAAATACTATGTTTACAAGTTTAATCATACCAACACCCAATCCATAATGTATTCCTTCACTTCTGTAGGAACATCAGCCCACTTGTTAACGGAGATCGGAATCAACCCTCGGACCAACATTCCAATCTTTGTCGATAGGGTGGCAGCAGTGAAGACACTCCTCTACACTCTCCCTTCGGATATGCACCGATACTTTCCCGAACTCGGACCCAAGACTCTTCTCCAAACCGACTTCAAGTGTCCTACCTCGCCCGCTCTTAGAAGTAGATGTCGCTACATAAAATGAAACTAACAAAGTTAGTTGGTCGTTTAACTTAAAAAAATTAAAATATAACTTAGAATAATTTCTTACATGCACAACTACTAGGACAAGCTGGCATGCCTTGACTTATGGCTTTATTCGGTCTCAGAGAAGGAGCACTCGGAGTAGAACTCAGGATCGGTCTCATACTAAGCAGTGGAAGTGAGCCCTGTAACTCTCCAGAAGTAGCTGAAAGAAATTCTCATCCATGCTTCATTTCACCGTACAAGCTGTGACATAACAAAACAAACGATAAAGATGTGGTAAAAGAGACAATAACAGTAAAAATAGTTCAGCAAACATCAACATTACGAAGAAAATATACTTGAAAGAAATTATTAATCAAAATCATTCTTGCACGTTATCGCCCGATGCCTCATCCTCAGTAGAGTCGCTATCACTTTCGAACGAATCTTCGTCCCCACTTTCTTTGCTATTTTCTTCAAATTCCAGTTTATCCCCATCCAAAACATCATTACTATCTATACGTCTTTTCTTCTACCAATCAATTGCATCAGAAGCTTCGATAACGTTTAGCTCAACGTCATCTTTCCGTAGCAGATTAAGATTAAATTGTCGTAAGTCTATCAACAAGTCAATGGCATCGTCCTCCTAATACCCTTCATTCATGATGGCTGCTCCCGATTCAACGTTTACATCAGCTTCACCATCCGGATTCAGGTTGGGAATGTCATATGCATTTCTACACAATAACTTCTGTACGACTCACCACGTAGGTCCATGCAGATTATCAACTAGATAAAACACTGGACTTACTTAATTTACCCAATACAAATGGATCTTCTGAATACCACAGTCGGGAAGTGTTTATGTTCTTAAAGTTCTCATCAATAAGAATTTCATGGTGATCTCCGACGTCCCACCAATCACACTTAAACAAATATACTATATTTTCCCACAAGTATTGTATGGCATAAATGTCTATAAGTCTCCCATAAAATTCTATTGGATTTCCCTCATGTGATCCCGGTACTACAATACCGCTGTTCTGAGTTCTCCGTCATTCTTCCCGTTGTACTATATAATATCTACATTCATTCACAAAACATGTAGAATAACACATCACTCATGTATTAGGCCCACGCGCCAATGAATACAATTCATCAACCAATGTACATGGATTTTGAGAACGTAATGTTTAAACCTACAACAATATACTATAAGGTAATTAAAAACAAAGACACGATATTAATTAGAATTCTTTGTCAATAATACTTACTTGCCCAGAGAACCAATCTAGAAATTGTTCCTCATGCGTACGAGAAATGTCACCAACTCCTTGTGCATGAAGTTCGTCCATGTGTTTACTGTAACAATAAAGTTAATCAGCGACTATATATTACCGAAAACCTATAAAATTGGAATAAAATGTCGAACACTCGTTCTCAATATACGCCTCTGCAATAGACCCTTCGGGATGCGACATACTTTTCACATAGCATTTCGAGACACCCATCAACCGTTCAACTAGATACAATCATCTGTACTGTACTGGTCCAGCAAGCATTGCTTCGCGTGGCAAGTGGACAGCCAAATGCATCATTACTGTAAAAAAAGTGGGTGCAAAAATCATTTCCAACTTGTATAAAATTATTTTGATATCTTCCGACATTCTCTACAATACAAAATCTTCAACGTCCGTAAGTACAACTCGCGAAAAAACAAACATAATTCGGTCACTGCGCCACCACGTCTTCCTTCAACAACCCTCGGATCATCACTGGAAGAACCCTTTGCAAGAACACACGATAATCATGACTTTTCATTCCAGTCACCTTTAACTCATCGGGGAACCTCACATCTTTTAACCACTCACAAGCCCTTCTTTGCTCTTCCCGAGTTAAAGTATACACCGCTTGAGGCATCAATTTGACCTGACCATCATACATCAATTTCTGCCCTTCCAACACTAACATTTGATCTAACCCCAAGAGTCTACACAATAAGCAGTCCTACCGACAAACCCATGACCCCTTCCACATACTTTTCACCAAACTATTTTTCTCGTAAACCTAACTTTTATCCATCGCCACCAATCTAAAACAATACACGACATTAAGTAACTCATAACACTCAATCATTGGAACTTGACTTTGTGCCCAGCTGATAGGTCTTATCCTATTCAAGATTGTGCATTCAGAGTTGAATGTCAGTTTGACTTATGTGCATCCATACTTGGAAAAAATTTAGAATCATCTCCCCCCAGTCCCCAAGTACACGCACCAACATTGAGGTCAAACGTCATCAACAAAAGTTGTATGACATCATACACTAATGCTAATAGTATACCTAGAAGACAAAAGGTAGATGATTCCGAACTTCCTGCAAGACTGGACAGGACATAAGTATCGAACTCGTCAAAACAACGAATACACAATCTCATACTATCCATATTTTTGACAATTTAAGGGTTATTACAAGATAAATGCATATTTATCGCATCCTAACCCTTGAACGGGACTAAGGATACATACATTATATCCCAAAAATAAACTCAAACATAATTAGTCAAATAATCATGCTATCCATAATTTATTAAAACTCAAGCATTTCAATAAAAACATGTAAATAGTTCAAAATCTCATTGTATTCGATTATTAAAATTGCTATAATGTCGTCGCAGGCATGATTCATTCCATCTCATAGCACTTCAATTCAACATGTAAATAGTACACTATCGGACGTTATTAGTAACAATGGCGAAACATTTCAATTAGTTACGAGCGATCCACGTTCTGCCATGATCGACGCATATCTGCACCGTCATCATCTTCACGTCCTTGTAGTCAAGGTCGAAGTGGTCTTGCATAAGTACCAAAACATACAATATTACAATGATAAACGAAATGCTTAACCAAAAATTCTATGTTTACGAGTTTAATCATACCAACACCCGATCATAATGTACTCCTTCACTTCTGAGGAACATCGGCCCACTTGTTAAGATCGGGACCAACATTCCAATCTTTGTCGATAGGGTGGCAGCAACACTCACACTCATATGCACCGATACTTTCCCGAATCGGACCCAAGACTCTTCTCCAAACCGACGTGTCCAATCGCTACATAAAATGAAATTAACTTAGTGGTCAACTTAAAAAAATTAAAATATAACTTAGAATAATTTCTTACATGCACAACTACTAGGACAAGCTGGCATGCCTTGACTCATGGCTTCATTCGGTCTCAGAGAAGGAGCACTCGGAGTAGAACTCAGGATCTCTCATACTAAGCAGTAAAGCAACTCTCCAGAAGTAGCTGAAGAAATTCTCATCCATGCTTCATTTCACCGTACAAGCTGTGACATAACAAAATAAAGATTAAAAGAGACAATAACAGTAAAAATAGTTCAGCAAACATCAACATTACGAAGAAAATATACTTGAAAGAAATTATTAATCAAAATCTTCTTGCACGTTATCGTGCCTCATCCTCAGTAGAGTCGATCACTTTCGAACGGTCCCCACTTTCTTCGCTATTTTCTTCAATATCCAAAACTCATTACTATCCAAATCAATTGCATCAGAAGCTATAACGTTTATCAACGTCATGTAGCACTAAGTCTACAACAAGTCAATGGCAGATACCTTCAATGGCGATTCAACGTTTACATCAAATCCATCATCATATGCATTTTACAGCACGACTTAGGTCCATGCAGATTATCAACTAGATAAAACAACTGCCAATACAAATGGATCTTCTGAATACCACAGTCGCTTAAAGTTCTCTCAATAAGAATTATGGTGATCTCCGAACTAATCACACTTAAACAAATATACTATATTTCCCCACAAGTATTGCATGGCATAAATGTCTATAAGGGATTTCCCTCATGTGATCCCGTACTGGTTCTGAGTTCTCCGTCATTCTTCCCGTTGTACTATATAATATCTACATTCATTCACAAAACATGTAGAATAACACATCACTCATGTATTAGGCCCACAAATGAATACAATTCATCAACCAATGTACATCGTAATGTTTAAACCTACAACAATATACTATAAGGTAATTAAAAACTATCTTTGTCAATAATACTTACTTGCCCAGAGAACCAATCTAGAAATTGTTCCTCATGCGTACGAGAAATGTCACCAACTCCTTGCATGAGTTGTCCATGTGTTTACTGTAACAATAAAGTTAATCAGCGACTATATATTACCGAAAACCTATAAAATTGGAACAAAATGTCGAACACTCGTTCTCAATATACGCCTCTGCAATAGACCCTTCGGGATGCGACTTATTTTTCACATAGCATTTCGAGACACCCATCAACCGTTCAACTAGATACAATCTGTACTGTACTGGTCCAGCAAGCATTGCTTCGAAGTGGACAGCCAAATGCATCATTACTGTAAAAAAAGTGGGTGCAAAAATCATTTCCAACTTGTATAAAATTATTTTGATATCTTCCGAATTCTCTACAATACCAAAATCTTCAACGTCCGTAAGTACAACTCGCGAAAAAAAAACATAATTCGGTCACTGCGCCACCCACGTCTTCCTTCAACAACCCTTGGATCATCACTGGAAGAACCCTTTGCAAGAACACACGATAATCATGACTTTTCATTCCAGTCACCTTTAACTCATCGGGGAACCTCACATCTTTTAACCACTCACAAGCCCTTCTTTGCTCATCCCGAGTTAAAGTATACACCGCTTGAGGCATCAATTTGACCTGACCATCATACATCAATTTCTGCCCTTCCAACACTAACATTTGATCTAACCCCAAGAGTCTACACAATAAGCAGTCCTACCGACAAACCCATGACCCCTTCCACATACTTTTCACCAAACTGATTTTTCTCGTAAACCCAACTTTTATCCATCGCCACCAATCTAAAACAAAACACGACATTATGTAACTCATAAGCACTCAATCATTGGAACTTGACTTTGTGCCCAATAGGTCCTATCCCATTCAAGATTGTATTCAGAGTTGAATGTCAGTTTGACTTATGTGCATCCATACTTGGAAAAAATTTAGAATCATCTCCCCCCAGTCCCCAAGTACACGTCAAACGTCATCAACTTGTATGACATCATACACTAATGCTAATAGTATACCAGAAGACAAAAGGTAGATGATACCGAACTTCCTGCAAGACTGGACAGGACATAAGTATCGAACTCGTCAAAACAACGAATACACAATCTCATACTATCCATATTTTTGACAATTTAAGGGTTATTACAAGATAAATGCATATTTATCGCATCCTAACCCTTGAACGGTCTAAGGTACATACATTATATCCCAAAAATAAACTCAAACATAAAGTCAAAAACACTCCAATATTCATCCTCCATGCTTTGCAAACTCCATAATTTATTTTCAAAACTCAAGCACTTCAATAATCAAACATGTAAATAGTTCAAAAATTGCACATGCATCAATAATAAAAAAAACACTCCTATAATCATCCTCCAGTCTTCTCAAACTTCATGATTCATTCCAGAACTCAAGCACTTCAATAATCAAACATATAAATAGTATAAGTGCTACACACGATTAGTAATTTACAATCTGCCTTAAACACCGATCAATTAGTTATCTTAGCGATCAGTCGTTCTGCAAGGATGATCGATTGTCGCACCTCCATCTAACAGACAATCGATCGTTTACCTTTCATTAAGAGGCAGACGATCGATCGGCTGAAATGGAGATCGAACGTGTATAATCCAAATCGATAAATAACTTGCCAAGCCTCCCCACACACTCAAATCCACTTCCAAAACACTCCTAAATTATTCCTAAATCATAGTGTAAGTTGAGTAAATTACCTCTTACACAAAATCAACACCAAAACGAACTAAATCCACACCAAAATCCCACAAATGTCACCCAAATTTTTCAAATTCACCCGATTAAAAACCAATGAATTTGAGCTAAGGCTACCTTTAAGTTATTCTAAACACTCATCCAACCAAAAGGACAGTGTTTGGGCTAAGTTTTAGGAAAAAATAGCTCCTTACCACAAGCCTTCAGTCTCCTTATTGCTGTGGGTGTGTTTTTGCACTTCACCCACGACCTTAGAGCATTTTGGCATTTCAAGCTCGATAAACACCGATCGATCGGTCCTATAACTAATCGATCGCCTTGTCAACTTTAAAATTCCGGCTAATTTTTTCGACCGATCGATCATAACAAAAGTATAGATCGATCGTACGTAATTTAAAACGACGACGGACATAAGCCATTGATCGATAGTTGCAAACGATCAATCGGTCGAAAACTCTTAAACGCCACCATTCTATACGATTGATCAATAACGCGCTTATCGATGGTGAACCTAATTATTAAAAAATGATTTTTAACCTGACAAATGACTTAATTATTAAAATTATTTTACTTATAATGTCATCTGAATACATACATCATACTAATAACTTATAATCATGTGCTAAATAAGCGTTATATCACTAGTTTATAACATCTTAATACATTGCTCATACTAACTCTTACAAAATGTTTCTATGATGCAACAAGTACAACTTATACATGCTTTCCTAAAATTAATGACGTGCATTGTTATATTTTTATGTAATCTAAATGCATCCTAACATACTTTGTTAATATATATTTTGTGTTTCTAATTATTTAAACTCACATTATTCAATCACAAATGTTTAATCATTAAATTTGTCTCCCGATTGATTAGCATAATACCTCGATCGATCGTCATTTGCGAATAAAACTACGTTGTGCTAGACAATCAATCGCATGATGTTAACGATCGATCACTTCATATAGCGGAAAAGACGATGCATCATGTCGATCGATCAATGTGCCATGTACTGATTGATCGGTTGACATAAACCAAACACGATGGCATCTCTAACGATCGATTGCTTCATATAACGAAAACGACGACACATAACGCCGATCGATCGGTGTTCCATGTACCAATCGATCGGCATTGTGCAATAAAACAACGACGTGTTTGACCATTGATCGGCAGTTTTGAACCATTGGTCGATTAGATATATCTAAATGACACCATGCTGCACCGATCGATCGTGTACAATACCAATCGATCGATGCTCCTAAAATTTAAAAAAAAAAAAAAACGAGTTTTATTTTAATTCTTATATTACTTATTTGATCGATCGCTATAAATTTCCTACATATAATGTATGTACTTAAATTTTATTTACATGCGTATCTTATTTAGTTGTTTAACTTTACAATTTTTGTTAATTATGCATATTAAAGGGTATTTTGGTCAATTTACATATTTAAGTATCTAGAAAAAAATACAAATAACAAAACACATAAACTATAATCAAAGTCATTACGTATCCACAAATAAACTTATATGTCCCAAATACATAAATAAAAACCCAAATTCAAATAAACAAACATTTCTCAAACAGTTAAATAAAAACAGAAATCCAAATGTATATTCTAAATAAATAGTAAAAATATTAGCAGCGAACTGCATCACAGAAAGTCGCCACGTCATCAGGAATATATCCGGAATCTTCTGTGGATCTGCCTCTGTCTTGAAATCATCCAGAGTCTTCTTGATTTCTTCCAACTGCTCGTCGATGTACTTCATATGAGCCACGACTGTCTTGTTGCGCAGGAACGTAATAGTGCACTCCCCTTCAAAGGCGGCCTGGAGCTTCTCTTAATCTTCCCGGAGACACTGCATCTCCTGCTCCAATTTTTGTACCTACTCCTGAAGAGGCTATAGAGTGGCCTTCATTGTCGCGTCGACACGGCTGTCGAGATCCGCAAATAGCTAGGCCACCTAGGGAGGAGGCATTACAGGCACTCTCGTCTCGAGAGGTGCCTCTGATCTGGTCAGTCGATGGCCATGCTGCCTCCTCTGCGCCGCTGGTGCTCTACGAGTGAACCATCGAGTCAAAGCCCCCTCTGCCCTTGCTCCTGACAAGGTGAACTTGTTCAGTGGGCTCATAACCCTCTTACGAGTCTCCCGTCAGCTATCACGACACCCCAAGAAACAAGAAACTGAGTCAAAAACATGCTGTATAGGAGACTATGTTCCTTAATTCCCCAAGCCTCATCCTGATCAGCTCGAACATGTACAGCGGGAAATCTATCCACATCTGCTGACCCAGCAAGAGCATCCACAGAGCTCTAGTGAATGGGCACTCCATGGAATAAGTTCTGCTATTGACGTTCAGCTTCCAGATGAAGTGCAAAATTTGCCAAAAAGCTAAGAACTCACTTTGCTTGATTATGCTGCCAACAACTATAGAGGTCTTCCCCGTCATCAGCATCCACAGGTCCTGCTCTGATGTTCTCTGCTCATCTATCAGGGATGCCACCAGGAAACAAGGGGTTTCGGGCAGGGGGCAGTGTAAGAAATCGGCAATGATGTCTGCCAAGAATATGAACTGCAGGCCTCACACTTCCAGCTGCACCTCAGGTGCTCTATCTGCCGAAACAATGGCACAGAAGAAATCGTGCACCAGGGTGTCGACATAGAACCCTTCCATCCACGAGAGCTGACGCAGAAATCTCTAGTACTCGAAGAGCTGGTAGAGGGAGTGCTCCTCATACAATAACTGGTCAAAATCAGAGAGCGTCACTGGACGCTCTTTGGCCATCAGCCCCCTCAGGTACTCCATTCGCCTCTCCAAGGTCATCATTGGATCAGCGACTTCCTGCTCTTGGGACAACGATCTCGCCCTGGTCCTCGTTGTGCGTGCGCACTTAACTCCCGGCATTTTAGGTATGCTGCAATAATTGTATATAAAATATGTGTTAATAGATAATCACAATAACATAATTAAAGTATTAAAAAGGCTGCAACAAAATGGCGATCCATGACCATCCTAGCAATCGATCACACAAAATAGCGATTGATCGCTTAGATAACCAATCAATCGTCCAATCAAAACGGTGCGTTTGGAAAATAGCAATCGATCAGCATCATAATGGCGATCGATCGCTATACACGGATCGATTGTTCAAACTGACTGATCGATCCCTACATGTAAAAGGATGTGTTTCAGTGCACAGACGATCAATCGTCCATGCAACAAAACGTAGAGTTTCATATCAAGCTTACCGATCGATCGATCGTGACTTCTAAAACGCACAGCATCAAGGACCGATCAATCGGTCCCAAATTGAAACACACAATTTTGCTGGACCGATCAATCGCTAAATAATGTACCGATCGATCCCTAATAAGACAAACCGATCAATCGTCTAATTCATTGGACTCAACAAGGGGACGAAAACGCACAGATACTATAAGTCCCCAAAACACGCCCAAAATTACTCCCAAATTGATCCCTAAACAATCCTAAACTCATAAAACATACATTAACACTAAAATATATACATTTTACAAACCTAAATGGATTATATAGAAAATTAAAAAATGTAAACTAAAAACTCATTTAAAACCGCTTAATATCGCTTAAAAAATAACATAAGTACGTACCTTTAATGTAGATGATACCGGGAAATGATGCCACGCACTTTGGAGGCCAATGCAGCACGAAATGGCTCCTTGAAATTTGAGAGGATTCAAGAGATTTTATAGAGAGATAACCGGTAAAAATGACTTTGGCGGTTTCATATAATCCTTCGCACCGATCGATCGGTAGTGATGTGTCGATTGATCACTTGCTTTTTTAAACATGTGGCAATCTGCCATTCGTTGAATCAACGATCAATCGTTCCCTCAACGATCGAACGTCTATTCGAAAAAATGACAATTACGCTTACCGATCGATCGACACTTTGTAGTGATCGATCGGTAGTTCGTAACACGTGGCACACTGTCATTCGTTGCAACAGCGATTGATCGGTACATACCGATCGGCGCTTCATTCAATTGACGGTTACGCTTACTGATCAATCAATGCTTCGCATTTTTAGACGGTTACTCTAACCGATTGATCGGTTGTGTGAAACAATCGATCGCTTGTCAAAGCCACTTGTTGATTGGTAACCAATCAATCAGTTTATTACCACTGATCGATCGGTTGTGATGACAATGTAATTTTATCACCAAAACTCTTTGTATTTAGTGACGGAGAGTTTCATCACAAAAAGTGCAATCAATCTTTGAGTAATCGATCAATCGCCGTGTGACGAAAATTTTCGTCAGCAAAAAACTAACTTTTAGTGACAAAATTTTTTTCACAAATAAAACCTTTAGTGATAACGAAAAACCTTTTTTAGTGACGAAATGAATTTCGTCCCTAAAACTCAATTTTCAAGTAGTGATTCCAAGTCCACTCGTTCGTGCTAACTCAGCCCCTCTCAATCGACCTTAACTCAACTCCGAGTCACTTCTAAGTCCACTAGCCCATGCTGACTCAGCCCTCCTCAAACGACCTCAGCTCAACCCCTTCGATTCAATTCTAAGTCCACTCGCCCATGCTGACTCAGCTCCCTATAGGTACATAACCTTTTTCAGCAAAGGGGAATTGTTGGTTCTTTTCTTTTCAGTTCTTTTGTCGTTTCCAAAAAAAGAAGTTCTTCATTGACGCAATGTATGAAGATGCAGTGAAGCCAGCAAAGAGGCAAAAGAAGAACCTTTACAGAGGGATTCGTCAACGCCCGTGGGGAAAATGGGCCGCAGAGATAGGCAATCCGAGGAAAAGGGCTCGTGTCTGGCTCGGAACCTTCAACACCGCAGAAGAAGTAGCCCAAGCCTACGATCGAAAGGCCCGGAAGATCATTGGAAAGAGAGCGAGAGTCAATTTCCCGGACGAAGACGAAGAATTAGGCTGTTGCTTCAACACGTCCACCACCCAAAATAACCGCAACCCTCCTTTTCTAAGAACAATGACCATCCCCAGCTTTCTTCAGTATCAAACCCAGAACAACGTTGCTTCCAACAATAGATATTCAAAAGGTTCAGGTTTTGGGTTTGGCTATGATCTCAACCAGATTGGAGGATTCTGTCGCGACGGGTTTGAGGATGTTGAGCTAGTCAAAACTGACCCGGTGGTTGTTTCTGGGGATGAGAATTTTGGGTTGGGTGTTGGTCAGAGGGGACGTACTCATCAACGGCGTTGCTTTGTGCTCATGAGCAGGAGGCAAAGGATAAAGGTGTCGTTTGTTTACCCAATATTTCAAGGTATTAAAATTTCGAACAATTCAAACACATTCTAAAATTTCTAAGGGTTTGTTCGGTTAAAAAAAATTTTTGAGAATTTTTTGTGTTTTGAAAATTTTTAGGTGATGTTAACTTTATTAGTATGCGTGTTTTAGTTATTTTTATGTAGTGTTAAGAATGATGTTTGTTGTAGAATTTTTTGTATTCTGAGAATTCAAAAAAATCCTGAGTATTTTTGTTAACCGAACAAGCCCTAACATTACACAAACATACTCTAAAAGTTTCACAAATCCCATTAAATCTCAATATCCAAAAAATTTCTAAAATTTTAGAAATAAAATTCTCCCAACTTTCGCCGAACAAACACCACGAAGGGAAAGTAGTTGAAAAAGCCGAGGAGAAAGTGAACGTGGTTCAGAAGCTGTCAGAGCTAATGGCTTACGAGAACTGCATGAAGTCGTATCAAATTCCGTACTTTGATTGCCAATCGGCACCCCAAGCTACTAATCAAGAAAACGCGGTGGCTAATCTCTGGAGCTCGATGACGAGGATGGCTTTCCCGCCTCTCTGAATCCCTTAACTGCTAACAGTTCTGCCATTAGATAGTTAGGAAATGGGAAAGGATGCCGAAGTAAGATTATAGAAAGAGATTCAAATTGAGGCTGTTATTTTAAAATGAATATTCAAGAGTAACGATTTGGTCACCATACTTATTAGTCATTTTGTATCACATGCCTAGTTAAATAAGGTGGTTATATTTTGACCCTTGAATGTTATTTTAAAATTACAGCCTTAACTTTGAATCCTTTGCGTAATCTTTTTTTTTGGACCGAATCCAATCCCGAAATGAAATAAGACCACCTTCTTGTCATCAAATAGTATTATAATTTCTCCAGGAAAATTATGGAGTCTTCCCTAAAAAAAATTGTGGAGAAATTTAAAATTTGATTTTTTTTTTTTTTTATCATTAGACAAGGATCTTTGAACATTGTATTCTGCATAGTTAACTTGTTTTTTTTTTCTTTTAGCTTAATTAATTCACTAGTCTATAATAAGATTTCAAATTGGTCTTCATAGTTTATTTCATTTTAAACTAGTCTTGGGGAATCCTTTGTATCCTGTATGGCCATGCCGTGAACTTAGTTGAACCATTTAACAAAATAAATCTTACGTGGCTAATGAGGACACATCACCACCAATTGCAAGTAATTACATAGCTCCAAGTCACTAGGCAAGTGTTGTCTTTATAAAAGACATGTCTAGTATGGCGTTTTAGCTACTATTTTAAGTTCAATTGGCATAGACAATTTAAAGTAGATTTTAAATTAACAGTCACATATCTAACTTGGCAGTTTGACTGACTTGAGGACACGTGAATGTTGTGATTAGTGGCAACTTATCTCCATTAAAATTTATTCTGTTAAAAAGGTCAACCAAGTTGACAAAATGGTCACTCTAGAACACAGTATTCTCGAGGAATTACTTTAGGATGAAATAAAGTTTAGGGACCAGTTTGTGATCTGACCATGTTCCAGAGACTAGTAAACTAATTAAGGTTCTTCTTTTTTTTCTTAACCTTTTGACCCTTAGTATTTATATTTTTTTGGGTAAGTGGTATCATAATTGACTCAATCCACTCAAAGTCATAAACAAGCCAGGAGCGTAATTATATTTCGTGATCTTTGTCTAAACTTATCAAGATTTGAATTCACGACCTCAGAACTTGCCAACTGATATTTTTGACCAGTTACCTTGCATTAGGCCATCACTTTGAAGTTGATTATATCTTGTACTTGGATTACGAACATGGGGATATATTTTTTGAAAGTGAGGCATAAAAATAAGCAAAAATAATTGTGAAAATGCTTATTGTTATTATTTTGAATGTTGCCAAGATTCTATATCAAATTGGTTTTAAATTTGAGTTATATTAGATATAATTGTGTTTAAGTATTTGAGAGATATGTTGAAGATTATTTTCAAATTTGAATAGTTGAAGATAAGACAAAATTCACGGAGTTAAAACTATTTCTAAAAGTTGTCATCTCCAAAATGAAGATTTGGCTTGATACTTGGCTCCAGCGAAAATGGTTGAAATCAGACAGATTCATTTGGCTCGTCTTTAGCTTGATACTTGGCTCAAGTGAAGTTGGTTGAAAATCAGACAAATTCATTTGGCTCGCTGTGGCTTGATTTTGAAAAATTCCTCCCTTTTAGAATCCCATTTGAATTAGCACTCAACCTATTCTATATATACCTTGTGAGGTCCACCAAAAGCCATTATATATGTTATTGAAGCCTCACTTGAGAGAAAATTCATAGATTAGATTTTCTCCAAATCCACTCAACTTTACTCTGTGAAGCTCTCAGAGTACTAAAGGAGTTTGGCTGCAGCAGTTCCCGTGTTTGAAGAACAAGTTCCTTTTTGAAGAGTTCATAAAAACCTCAAAAGGCTGAGGATTAACGGCAGGGAGTGGATCTAAATTGAATTACTTAGATTATTGCATTGGGTAATTATCAGAATCAAGCAATTAGAGGTTTTTACTTCTTAATGAATTTCTGGTTGCTACTAACTTGAAATGTTTTTCCTTTGAAAGGTAATTCAAAAGTTTTCCACTTCGTTAACAAAATCATTGATATTTGTATTTAATATTTATTCAGTTCTAGACTCTTATTTAAAATTGTTATTGAATTTTTAAAATAGAGGAAAAACACATATTTACCCGTGTTAATAGGTCTAAACCTGATTTTTTCTTATAAACAGCGAAATAATCAATATATATTCTAGTACTTTAATTTACACACTTCAAGTAAAAATTATTCTTTATTCCCCTCATATTTCACTTTGTTGTATAGTATATATAGTTGGAGGGCTTAAATTTGAAATATATAGTATCAGTCTCTTCTTCCCTTTTTAATGTGGTACCGTGTTGTACTTGGCAAGCAATATTTTTAATCCTCCCCGTTTTGATTCTTGCTCATCTCACCGAACAGTGACTGTGTCCAGACGTTAGAAAGCACGAATCATATGCGTGTTACCTTCATAATGGAATTAGATATCCTAAGAAGCCAGGAATATTTTTCATCTATATATAAGTGGTGATTTACTTTGGCGGAACTCCCTCCGACTTCGGAGGGAGGAGGAAGTTATAAGAGGAGCTGGCCTCCTCGATTATTGACTTTTTGATGATGTTTTTTGGAGCTTGGAATATTAGGGGTTTCAATAACCTCCTCAAGCAAGCCGAAAATATGAGAAATTTCATTAAAGAGCAATCCCTGAATTTTTGTGGCATTTTAAAGACTTGAGTTAATGAGGTGAATAGGGCTGTCATTCACAGAAGCATCAGGAAGGATTGGGTGTTTTTGGACAACTACAGTGATCACTCCCCAAGAGGAAGAATTTGGATTGGATGGAATGAAGAGAACTTGCATGTTGAAGGTTGTGAGGTTGGGATGTATAAGTGATCTGGCGATTCATTGCAAGGTGGAAGACAAAGGCAAGAAAAGTAGCTGCTCGGTATGATCTTTTATGGGGACAATGTGTTATTACCTGCACACTAATAATAAACAACAAAAGGAAAATATAAAGGAGAGAGCAAAAACAATTGAGACAGAGATTTAATCTAAAGCTTCTACTATCACGAATGTTAGAGTTACGTCATAAAATATTTATATGAAAACTCTAATATAGCGTTTGGTTATAAAATTTTAGTAAAATTTTATTAAAATTTTATGTTAGTGTTAAAAAAGAGGTGTATTGGAATTGGTGAATGAGTGATAAAAATAAAAGTAAAATTTTGAAGTGTGTTTGAAAAAAGTAAAATTTTTTTAGAATTTTACACTATAAACGCTACATAAATCTAGGTAAGACCACCTTGCCTCCTGCATCCCTAAAATCTATTAGATATCAAATACCCATCCGTATCAGTTATGAAAATAGAGGCATATTATGGAGAGAGTTGCTGGTAGGACTGTAAATGAACCGAGCCGTTCATGAACAACTCGAACTCGGCTCGTATAAGCTTGACTCGAACTTAATTCGTTTAATAAACTAGCCGAGTTTGAACACCATTTCTAGCTCGAATATTAAATGACCCAAACTCGATTAAACTCAGCTCGGCTCGATATAAGCTCGCGAACAAAGCTCATATAAGTTCGACTCGGCTCATTTGAGCTCATTTAAAATCTCGTATTAAAAAGATACATGTAAATAAATATATATTTATATATAATAGTAAGAATATAAATATAAATATATGTATATGTCATTTTTGAATATATAAGTATATATTTTGTTATGCATTTTAGTTTAATCTCGATTTAATATATTTGTTATAACATATGTAATTAAATATTTTTTCATTTATATAAAACAAAATATTTTTAATTGGTTGTCATTTTGTTTGATATTAATGTATGTATATCTATTCATACATTTTGTTATGCATTTTAATTTAAGTTTGAAACACTCTGCAAGGGTTGTTTCTTAATTTCTATGTTACAACCACATATACGTAATTACATGTTTTACCATTTTATATTTACTTAAAAATTTAGTTCCTTCAATTTATATAACATATGTGTTTCATGTTAGTTTAACATTTTCTTAGTAATTCATAGTCATTCGTATATTTATATAGCTAATATGAAGTTAAAAATTCTTTCGTAAGAAATTTCGCTAATCTTCATCTTCGTAACTTCCATCATTAAGCTCCATTGATCTAGATATTCAATATAGATCAAATTTTGACAAAAGTATAAATAACTAAACTTAATTTTGTACATAGAAGGTTGAGATTAAAAGAGTTTCTTATTATGGAATAGCGGATGAGCATGGAAGCAACTCTAATTTAATTAATAGGTCATCTTTAGTATACTTTAAGACATAGAGTAGTCTATACTTGATGACAAATGTACCACTGAGATTTTATCGAGTCAAAATGCAACTAATATTATCGTAATTCATAAGCTAAGAGCAACATCCATCTTTAGGAATAGATGCTTCTACTATTGACCTATGTTAATTATACTTTAGATCATAAATTTAGAACTTTTATACATAATTACATGGTAATGCTAAGAGAGATTATTTTGAAATTTTTTTTAATTAAGGCCAAAATTTTAACTACCAAAAGTATGGTAATTTCAAATCTTGAAAATATTCTCCCTAATTTTAAAAATACAAAACGAGCTCGAGCTTGTTTGTTTGTTTTGTGTCGAGCTCGAGCTTGTTTAAAATTTAACGAGCCGAGTTCGAACAAGAATTTTCGAGCTTTATTCAAGCTCGAGCTCTTTTATGTGTTAAACGAGCAAGCTCGAGCTCAACATATGTGTCAATACTCGGCTCGGCTCGGCTCGTTTACAGCCCTAGTTGCTGGTTTTTACTTAAGCTATTAATATCCCGTGGCCAAAGATGGAAGCGCGTGGGGATCTCAGATGAGGCGATCTTGGGAAGGAGATCTGGAGTAATTTATGTCGCAAGCTGAATTGATTGACTTGAGGTAATTCAAAGGACAAAAACTCACTTGTACCAATAGAAGGGAGGAATATGGCCCGATAATGAGGAAACTGGACAGATATTACCGCAAGGGTGAATTTGAAATGTGATCAATCTTTTTCAAAATTTCTGGACTAGTCGTCATCCAGATTTTATCAAAGTACTGGTGGAGGAGGCATGAAGTGAGCATGCATGCATGTTAACGGGAGCCTCATCCCATGTCCCAGCTCATGACCACGAACTTAAAGAGATCAGTGAGCTGAAAGCTTAAAGGGTTCTGTTTTGTTTACGTAAACATGGGCTTTAATTTCTGTTTTGTTTTCACATAATCCCACAAAAATTATTTTAATTTTGTAGAGTTTAGATCAGTATTAATTGGAAACATCAAACATGATTTAGTGCTGATCATCAGCTTACTCCGAACGGGGAAGTAGCTGCCTAGCTAGCTAGCTAGGTGCTTGATTTACGGAAAACATATCTTTGAAAATAAAATTGAGCTCAAGGCATATAAATACTTACATTGACAGCTCACGGTACCAAAGTGGAAAGATATATATATATTTAAAAGGGTTAAATACACTTTGCCCCCCTTATCTTTGAGGTCATTTACACATTGTACCCCGATGTATTATTTTTGACATATTGGACCCCGCACCCAAATTGTCCGTTAATTTAGACGGATTCCGTCAACACGTGGGGTGCAATGTGTACATACTCCAAAGATAAGGGGGCAGTGTGTAAAAATTTTGACGGAATCCATCTAAATTAACAGGCAATTTGGGTACAGGGTCTAAAGTGAAAAAATGTATGTTAAAGGGTCCAACGTGTTAAAAATAATACATCGGGGTACGAAGTGTAAATGACCCCAAAGATAAAGGGGGCAAAGTGTATTTAACCCTATTTAAAATTTTGAAAAATATATCTTATTATGATTATATTAATACATGGACTTTTTCTTTACTTCTTGAAAATCAAACCCATCGTTATACTTGGTTTATACATTTCAAAGGATTTTATTGTTCCGATCCAATTCCTCATTGGTTTCTCCAATAGTGGGATCAGTTTAGTCTTGATATTACCATTTTTCCTGCTCTCTTTAAGCATACTTTTAACCAATGGACTTTATGTCCTCATGATATCCCTGCTGTCCAAAAATATCTTGCTATGAAAAATCTCTCTATCAAAGATATACTTCATCTTCTTCGTTTCTATATCCAGTTTAATTTATTACTTTGGATATTCAGTTTGAAATTCATCTTTACTTACCAAGATAAAGCCAAAATATTTTCCCAAAAATTTATATATATATACTGTCAAATGTTTTTTTTTCTTCTTCCAGAGTTGCGTACGAAGACTGAAGGTTGCCCGGACAATAAACATTTAGGACAATCCTGTTTGAGTTGCGTGTTGACGATGAGATCCAATATCAAAATAGTGCATGACTTGCGCAATGCCACGGATCAAGACAATTACTTCTGACTCAGCACCTCCAGCACAAAAAGCCACATCAGCACCACCAGCACTACATGAACACCTCGGAAATTCTAGAACTTTCTCTAGAATATTCTTTTGTAACATAATTATATTAGCTGTCACTCACTTTGATCCGTAAATATAGAAAAAGATTCCTTTATTCTTACCGATCGAACAAACACACCTGCTGCAACGAGTTGCATTTTAAATGAAAAGAAGCAGAGCATTTCACACCTTTGAGAATTCTGTCTCTATTATTACTACGTAAATATGCTCAATTCACGCAGAGCATTTTAAATGGAACGGCGAACAAATTCAATTTCTTAAACCACTTTCACATAGTAGTGGACTGGATAAAGCTGTATTCCGCAACAATTGCGTGCACATGAGTAAAATTGGACGTCAAAAATGTCACATCCAAAGTAGGCGGTCAAAATGCTGTACATTCTTGAACCCCTTTATAAGTAAAATATTATTAGCAGACAGCTAGGTATATATAATATCATAAAATCGTACGAGTTTGCCGCAGAGCCATTAGCAACCTTAGTCGGTAGATGCTGGCGATCTACCAACTCAGAAGCTACTGAACCCAAAACGGCGCGTTGACGCCCTCCTTTGTTTGGTCAATTGACATGGATAATGTCCACGAGTTGCATATACAATGTGCTAATTACTCCTTAGCAGTCCTAATTGATAAGCCAGACGAAGTAATTAGCTAACTAGTATTATATAAAATAGTAATTAGCTAGCTACTACATTCTTTAAAGCATAATTATAATTCGGGTCTGTCACCCAATATATTCGCAGTCTGTGAGAAGCACAAGTCACCTAAAACGTGGTCGTATCGGGTACAAAATGCAGTGGGCTACCTACCTGGTTTTGAGCCTTGGTTATAGCCCACCAATATTTTTACTCGATTATGCAAATTCAACAGTGACATAAAATAAAATAACCATCGCTTCGACACATTTTATATAATTGCACCAGCCCAATACTGAATTGTTTTTTCCCCGCGTAAGCCCCGGTGTGCAATTAGACTGCATTGTGTTTTTGTCTTCTTAAACTTAAAAGGTTAAACTTTAGTTTACTACTCTGTTTTCTGTTCTTTTTCCTACACATCCCATTATTCTACAGCAACTAGACCATGAAGGCCCACCTAAGCAAAGTTACAATCAATTAAATAAGGCCATATTGGATAAGCAAGAGCTCCGAAACTCATAGTGCATGGTTCTCTTTTACGCTTATCCCTTTCTACAAAATTATTCTCTGTACCATTTTGAGCTTGCACTAGATCTTTATGATTTGTTGTAACACTCTAACTAAAAAAGGGTCTAAACATTTTGAGCTTGATGAAAAAAATTATAAACTTTCCATCAAATTATTATTTTTTATTATAATATTTATTAAAATCTTCTCTTTTCAATTTTTCACCGACTCTTATAAACTATTTTTACTTTTTCACTAACTCTCATATTTCAAAATTTTAATTATCTCAAAATAATCCAACACTAATTGATTGGAACAAGATGCACAAATTGAGTGCAACCAATTTCCTTCCGTTAAAAAAAAATATATATATATTCTTTTTAAATAGCCGACATTATCTACTTTTGTGATCCTTATGTCTAGTACGATAACTGAATTGAATAATGTGCAGTTCTTGGGTCTTAATTTTAAAGTCCTGATTCTTCTCTAGATTTCTCGTTGTTTGACAAATACTGAACCACCCAAAGGAATAAAATAAAATAAAAACTATAGAGTAGACGAATAAACAAAGGGGTTCTAATAAGTGAACCTTTCCTCTGCCTGGGCAGAAGAAAAAACAAAATTGGCCCTTTCTTCCTTAGGTCTGGTTTTGGGGCTTGGCAGCCCAGTAAATTACCGATATACCATTTTCATTTGGTTGGAGAAAAATATTCCCAATTTATCATGGAGCAGAGACCATGCTCTAATTTCTTTTCCTTCGTACCATTTGTAAATCTTCACATACAAGTGCTCTTTTCCGATGCTTGAAGCCACCAAATAAGGGCAAAGGAGATATCACCGACTCAAGCCATAGCCATTATTGTCAAGAAAACCCAAAAAGAGGATTTTGGAAATCTAATGAGATAATCCAAGATTTGGGAAGTTAAATCCCATGATTTTCCACTCTCATTAAATAATGGGACCCGAGAATGTAACAATTAATTGCCATGTTCTTGAAAAAGTTCATATTAGGACGTTTAAAAAAAAAACTAAAAGTTTATATGTTGTAGAGTCAAGATCTGTAGATTTTTCAACATAACTTCATGACGGGATCACTAAAATCACGACTTTATTTTTTTTACTTGAATAGTATGATTTGAAGTTATCCTTCTTATTCCAAAATATATGGTAGTGGAGTGTGGAGGATCAACGAGAATAAGAATATTTAAAAAAAAAATTGAAAAGAAAGGAAAATAGAGAGCTTAGCTATCTTGCGAGCCACGCAAGACCAAAGGGAATTTATTTTTTTTATTTTTTTTTAAAAAAAGAATATTTAGGCAGGTGAATCCCCGGGAAGGTTCACTTAACCCAGAAGAAAAAAAAGATTATCCCCAGAAGGCCATTCCCGGATCGTAGAATTACTGTCACGCACTATGACCTACAACGCACTACAAAATGCCCCATCCTCTCTCCAATTTTCCTCGTCTTCAACCATTTGACGTCAAATTTCATTACAACTCTCCTCTCCTTGAACTCTCTAAAACCCTTCAGAAACCTTACTCAAGTACCCGAAACCAATAGTCAGGCTTTAAGAATGTGTGGCGGTGCTATTCTTGACAATCTCATCCCTCCTCGCCAACAGGGGCGTCGCATCAGTGCCTCTGATCTCTGGCCCTACACCAAGCTCAACCCCTTCGAGTCAAGTCTGAATCCATTCGTCATGCTGACTCAGCCCCCCTCAAGCCTCAGCTTTCAGGTGGAGGGATGGTCGCCCTGTCTATCTTTTTACATGATCCTCTCTCCTTTTCCTCTCTTCAACCATTTGGTGGGTTCAGGCCAACGTCGCCAGAAGCTCAACGAGTCAAGAATCCATAACTCAAAGGGGGGTACGTCCATGCCTTGAGATTGACAAGCAGGTGATGTGCACGAAGAAGCAGAGAAGCCACCGAAGAGGCCGAGGAAGAACCTCTACAGAGGGATTCGGCAACGCCCGTGGGGCAAATGGGCCGCCGAGATACGCGATCCCAGGAAAGGGGTTCGCGTCTGGCTTGGTACCTTTAACACAGCCGAAGAAGCGGCTCTAGCCTACGACCGAGAGGCCCGGAAGATTCGTGGTAAGAAAGCCAAAGTGAATTTCCCCAACGAAGATGACGAGGGCTGCTACATGACCCAAAAGCACCGCAATCCTCCCTTTATGAGAACCAATCCCAGCTTTCTTCATCGTGAACCCCAGAATATCGCTGATGACATCAATAGCTTTTCCAAAAGTTCAGGTTTTGGGCTTGGTTATGATCTCAACCAGATTGGAGGATTTGATTGTAGCGGGTTTGAAGATGTTGGGGTAGTCAACAATAACCCGATGGTTGTTTCTGGGGATGAGAATTTTGGGTCCGGTTCTGGGTCGGAGGGGGCTTATTCATCAACTGCGTTGCTTTGCGCTAATGGTCACGAGGTGAAGGCTAAAGTGGAAGAGAAAGTAGTAGAAAATGCCGAGGAGGAAGAGAACGAAGTGCAGAAGCTGTCGGAGGAGCTAATGGCTTACGAGAACTACATGAAGTTCTATCAGATTCCATACTATGATGGCCAATCGGCACCCCCAGCTCCCACAACTGCACAGGAAAACGTGGTGGCTGATCTCTGGAGCTTCGATGACGAGGAGGAAGTTCCTGCCTCTGTGAACTCATCAGCTATGTAACGGGCGTCCTTTGCCGTTGATCCTTCCCCGTGTTTTTTTTTTTTTTAATATGTTTTCTCTTTCGATTTTTCTTTGGAACGGCAAAATGTTATGTAAATCTATGTGGAATGCTATTGGATTTGTTCTTTAGTTAACGCTTCTTAGGATCAGGATTCGATTCCGACCAGTTTTGCTGATAGAAAGGAAATAAGAACGTCTTGTTCTCAATTAGTGTGTTGTTGCATTAATTTCCCAAATGAAAATTGTATTGTTGCAGTAAATGACAAAGAATCTCAGAGCATTGTATGTGGCCCTGTGTTCTACTTTGGTCCTCTTTAGATCCACTTTGTAGAATGTTTGCATGATGAACTCGGCGACATTCCCAAGTGGTAGAACCAGACGGTGCTTCAAAGTTACCAAAGTCACTTTTCTCTGCTAAAATCATTCAGCAGCAGACCAGAAAGCAAAAGAAACCCAATAGGCAAAAACGTTACTTTGCTTTGGCTTATTTTTCAAGGAACAACGTGCTTCAAACAGCACATTTTGTAACTCAAATTTACACATGTTAAAAGTTATTTTCCCTTCACCTCGTATAACAGAATGTATATAATTGGTTAGAAAGGGATTTTGTGTTGATTTTATATTCCATTTTACAGAAGTGTTTTCAGTCTTTTCTTCTCTTTTTTCTAATGGTGTTGTGTGAAGCATTACTCGTATTCGTACTGATTCTTGCCTGTTTGAGGGAAGACTCGGCGTGTTTTTAACTTTATCTCTGCAACTATAAAAGAATTGAGGAAGCTGTTAAAAGATGTTGCCAGAGTGGGGCCCGGTAAAGGTTGCTTGGATGCTGGAAGAAATTGTCAACTGGGCATCTGCCAGGGCGGTTGGGTGGATTTGGCTACCTTCGACTTTACCGAGAAACGGGTTGGGAAATTCCACCGGCGCCGCTGGTTTTTTATCTTGAATTTTTCCTTGGATATAGTGGAAACGGTGGACTGTGGGCGCCTACGGGTTCTGCGTTAGAAACTTGTACGTCCCTTCTCTTATTGCCCGTACCATTGTACGATGTACTATCGCCCATGCTATCCTCTTTTTATTATTGGTATATTTTTTTTCTAAGCTTATTATTGGTATTTATTTTGCAGACGTACTGCTGTTACCATAAGCATTGGGCATTTTTTTCTTGTGCTAGACCGATTATTTTAAGAGTTTATACTTTATTAAAAAAAAAGTTTAAGTCATTAGGAAAGTTAGGTTGTTGTCTTAAACTTGTCTAATAGGATAAATCTCCTAGGTTAATGCGCACATAACTGCCTCCATAGTCTTGTCCGCAGCAAGTTTGAGATTTGCCTAATGAAAAAAGCACCAACTTCACATCTATATGACTCGAACTTAATAGGTTAAGCCCATGGAGGACAACCTCCCAACCATTATAATGAAAACTATTAAGATTTAATTCCAATGAGTTGGGTTAAGGTTTGGGATTTGACAGTTTGCTCCTTCCAATGTTTCAATTTTTTAAAACATCCTAAGTTCTACTAATCCTTTGAGGCTATCTCGAGAGCTATTGGTCTAAAATGTTGGTTTTTAGTCACAATCAATATTTTAATGATAATAATAAAAGTAATTGAGATGTGAAGCAAAGCGGATCTAAAATGAGCACGAAGTTCTACTAATCCTTTAAGGCTATCTCTAGAGCTATTGGTCTAAAATGTTGGTTTGTAATCACAATCAATGTTTTGATGATAATAATAGAAGTAATTGAGATATGAAGCAAAGAGGATCTAAAATGAGCACGAAACGATCAAGTGATATCCCCTTCAATGAAAAGTGCTCTTAAAGTGAAGACTCAAGCTGTTAGGGTAATCTTTGTAACTCTAAGACTTCATCTTTAACAAGAATTTGAACCACACACTTGCATATTTCTTCAAAACTTGTATAAACCGTTTTACCTCTTGATTTGAAGATTAAATATGTTTTTAATGGCTTCAAATTATCCCAATTAAACTCTCAAATCTTTTATATACTTATGGGAAGTTAGTCTTTAAAATTAGGTATTTTAAGTTGGTTAAAATTGTGTTTTTAAAACAACCGGATCATGTGCTTAAGTTGAGGAGGTCACTGGCTGGTGAAGTGGTCGACCGAACTTCGACCTCTTGGTATAGCGGTCGACCGGTTCGTTTTAAAAAAGGAAGAAAAGAGTCGTTCTGACCTCTGACATTATGACCGTTGGGTAACGTAAACTTGCAGCGGTCGATCGGCTCGTCGTAAATTTTTTACAGATCGACTCCCAACAGCTATTAACGGCTACTTTTCTTATGAGGCCTATATAAAGCAATTCTTACGCCTTTTAAAAGTTGCTGAATGACCAAAATCATTTTACCAAGGCTAAGAGTGATAAAAAATCTTTCAATCTTTCTTCAAACATCATTCACACATAATCAACACTTTTCACATCCTTGTTGATTGTGTGAAGCTTAAGAGATAGAAATTTCTCATTGTAACATCTACTCCATCAAGGGAGTTTTAGTGGGCATTTTCGTTCATCCCTATACACTTCTAAGAGAGTGATATTTTGTTTCCTTTTAGTGAGGGTTGTTCATCAAAAGAAGGAGTTTGTTTGTTCTAAAACTCGTTCTTGACTTGAATAGGTGTTTCTCAAGTTCAAGTGTAAGGAAACAAGGGAGCATACTTTCGGCAGAGCTTGAGCAGTTTGCTAAAACTCTTTATCTCTCTTAAGTGTACATTCTGCTTCTTGTTCTAAGTGCTACTAGTTTCTTGTTCTAAGTTTTATTTTCATATTTGAGTTGCAATTTATATTCTTGTGTTTAATCTTTTATTGCAATTTTCTAAAATCACTTTTCTAGTTTCGAAAAAGTTTTGAAACTCAATTCACCCCCTTTTCGAGTTGCCTTAATCCTAAGATTTACATAAAAATTATCCGATTTGTATGCGTAAGCTAACACGGACACCCAGTTATCTAAACAAACAATTAAAATTAAACTTGTTAAAATAAGTTAACTCATATAATAAAATGAAATTACTTAAAAATTGAAAAAAAAAAGATAATATAAAGGCTTATCTTTCACATCATCCTTAACACGACACATGTTAAAATCTATCTCCATCACATATGTTCATTACTCATTTCCACTAAGGATTTCTAAAGTACAAAATTAAGTTTGTGAATTAATCTGATGATATTTGGATCGAACTCTCCATATGTATTTTTTTAGTTGCATTTTTGTGATGAGATTTCCTATTCTTAGATGTAGTAGCTATAACTCAATCCAACATCTACAATAGGTGGAGGCTCCTATAGTTACACCAAGAGAGAGTCGGCTATGTTAATTGCTATTTAAAAATAAATCCATGAAGGTCAAATGTTTTGGATTCCCCCAACCGGTGTAACATATAATGATGGGCAATAGCTCAAGGATATTAAGACGATATATATATATATATATATATATGTATCAAACTGCCAAGAGTTTTTATATTTCTCCTCCCTTAGGGTTTCGTATCCCTGCTTTATCGGTTAAGATATTCCGCCTCTTCCCAATTATGCCTCCCTTCACCGATCTCCTTTTCTTCCTGCCCTAACCATATCGTTGTCTCCTAGTTTTCATCCTATTATTATTTTGGTTACCTATCTAGTTCACTTCCTATTTCTCAGTACCGGATCTTGCTTTTTCATTTGTCCATTTTGCTGATTTTTTGTGCTCTTTCTTGGCCTACTTTAGCTCTTTTAGTTTTCTGGTTTTTCTTGGATCTTCTGCTCAGTGATGTCAGACCTTTCAGTGGATGTTAAGCATCTTACTCGCAGGACTAAAGACCTCTCTTGGGAATCTCTCCCCCGACAGCTCTTTCTTGATCTGGACACGGCACAGGTCACTTCCAGTAAGATTCTCATTGGAAAATTTTTTGGCCTCAAACTTCTAGGAAAAATGTGGTCATGAGTCTCATCTCCTCAGTCTGGAAGTTTGCTGAGGATTTACATATTTATGCTCTTGAGAATTCTACTTATCTATTCTATTTCTCCCTAAGTCAAGATAAGGCTCGTGTTCTTCAGTTGGCACCATGGAATTTTAATGGCTACCATCTTCTGCTCCAACATTGGTCTCCTAAGCTTTCTATTGCAGAGGTCGACATCTCTATGGACACATTCTGGATTCAGTTACACAGTCTTCCAATGGCAGGGATGAACAAAACCAATATTTGTGGTTATTTTGTGTCATTGGTGCCTCCATAGTCCATTGGTACACTGGTAGATATGGATCCCCTCCCAGATGGTATTGCCTGTAAGCAGTTTTTCCGTATTAAGGTTAGTTTCAATACTTCACATCCGCTTAAACATGGTTTATGCTTCCCCAGGCCGAATTACCCTGATGCTTTTATTAAATTTTGTTACGAAAAGTTGTCAGATTTATGCTATCAATGTGGCCGCTTGGGTCATGCTACTCTTTTGCCCCTGTGAGGTTGATAGTAATCCGAACAAGAGTTTTGGACCATGGCTTCGGGCAAATTTTTGGGATAATGCTCTATCTACGTCACCTCTTACACGCTCTCATGCTCCCTTGCTGGCTATTAACGATAAAGCCACCTCCTCACCTTTTTTGGGCATAGTTTCGGTACTTCCTGTCAGCTCATCGCCCATGCCACCATGCACTGACTTATTCGGATAGTTTAGATCCTGGCCAACCAAGCAAGCGGTCTCTATCCTCGTGGCATCATCCGGATCTCTCACCTAGGCCATTTTTAACTTATTCTTCTCCAGATTGCATTTGTGTCAGGGGTATGAATAAATTCAAAGAATTTGTCTTTTTCTCATTGAACAGAATATGGCGTACAGCTACTGTATATAAGCAGAAAAGGACAGGTGGCTAACCACCTAACAAAAAGCTAACAAATAATATGCACAGCGTAAAGGTGTACAGAGTCATGTACGCAGCACCGTCACGTAACAGCCTAATCTTTTCGAGATAACGACGAAGGCTCTGGTGCAAAGGCTTTGTTATGCTGAGCTGGAGGTAGGTGTTGCTCGGCTGAGGGGGCACCTAGCTGGGTCTCAACATCCCCCCCGCAAATCAAACGGGAGGGGAACAACAATGAGATTTGATCTGAGAGACTGGAATCGAGAAACAGATAACGGTTTAGTAAAAATATTTGCCAGCTGATCAAGGCTGGAGAGTAAAGAGACATTGAGGGAGCCATTGGCAACGCGATCTCAGACGAAGTGAACATCGATATCCACATGTTTGGTGCGAGAATGAAGCACCGGATTGACAAAAAGGTAAGTAGCACCAAGGTTGTCGCACCAGAGGATAGGCGGCTTTGGGAGAAATACACCAAGTTCACTGAAAAGAGATTGAACCCAGAGAAGTTCAGCAGTTGTATTAGCAATGCATTTGTATTCTGCCTCTGTGCTTGACCGTGCGGCGGTCGGTTGCTTCCGAGAACTTCAAGAAATCAAGCTAGAACCAAAGAAAATACAATGCCCACCAGTTGACCGTCGATCGTCGGGACAGCCAGCCCAATCGGCGTCCGAAAAGGAGATAAGGGATGGAGAACCAGTTGCCCGAATAGGAAGACCATAGTGTGCAGTATGTTTCAAATATTTGAAAATTCTTTTAACAACCTACCAGTGAGGCAACCTGGGAGCATGCATAAATTGGCAGACCTTGCTGACGGCAAAAGCAAGATCTGGGCGTGTAAATGATAGGTATTGGAGACCACCTACAATGCTACGGTAACCTGTAGGATCAGAATAAAGGGCACCAACATGAGCTGATAGTTGAGTAGTTGATGCCAAGGGAGAAAAGATGGGCTTGGCAACAAGCATATTTGACCGGGTGAGAAGATCAGTGACATACTTTTTCTGAGAAAGAATGAGCCCAGTATTCGAGCGATGAACTTCAATACCCAAAAAATAGGAGAGATCGCCCAAGTCTTTGACAGGAAAATCGGAGGCAAGGGTGGTAATGAGAGTGGTCACAGCAGATGGGCACGAGCCAGTGACGACAATGTCGTCGACATAGACCAAGACATACAAGGTCAAAGCTCGACGAACGTAGACAAATAAGGAAGAATCTGACTGAGAGGCAGTAAATTCAATTTCTAGCAACCGACGACTCAGTCTATGAAACCAAGCACGAGGCACTTGTTTGAGGCCGTAGAAAGCCTTGCGGAGATGGTAGAGATGATGAGGGAATTCCGGATGTTGAAAAACCAGGTGGCTGACTCATGAAAACCGTTTCAGAGAGCTCTCCATGAAGAAATGTGTTCTGTATGTCCAGTTGCCGAATGGACCAGTGAGCTGAAACAACAAGAGAGAGCACCAGATGTACAGTAGTAGGCTTCACAACCAGACTAAATGTTTCGGTGTAGTCAACCCCCGGCAGTTGATAGTAACCCTTGGCAATGAGACGGGCTTTGCGACGTTCAAGCGAACCATCAGCACGCCTTTTAGTCTTAAAATTTATCTGCAGCCAACAATATTGTTAGAGGTAGAGGAAGGCACCAAGGACCAAGTGTGGTTGTCAAGGACTGATTAAATCTGTTGTAGCAAACCAGTGCTATATGACTGGGTTTAGAGCAAACAAGTCGATTATCTAGGAATGGAGGTGGGGGTCGACCACCTCTGCCATGCCCACGGTGGCCACGATTTCCACAGCCACGGTTACCAGTAAAACCACGCCCAATGTTAGGTTGTGGGTGCAAAGGAGGAAGAGCCTGCTTGGTGGAGATGTTGGCCGAGATATCTGTGGTAGAGTGATGGGAGATGCAAGCCTCATGCATAAAAAGATGACTGAAAAGAGTGTCAGGAGAAACAGGGTCAACACATGTGGTAATGGAGGTGACCAAAGAGTCAAAATCAGACCCCAATCCAGCGAGAAGATAAGTAGTGAACTCTGTATCAGATAATGGTTTTCCAGCTACTGCAAGGGTGTCCGCCAGGAGTTTTGCTTTGTTATATTAAGTGGGAATGAAATATGTATTTTTGCAAAGAGAAGCAAGCTGGTATTGGAGATGAACCAAACGTGCTTGAGACTTAGAGGTAAAGAGATTCTTAAGAGTGAGCCAGGCAGCCCGAGAAGAAGGTTGACCAATCACTTGTGCAATAAGAGGTTCTGATATGGAGGATATTATAGCACTAAGAATGAGTTGATCTTGATGATACCAGGTGAGAAAAACAGGATTAATGGTGGACGTATTAGGGAGAAATTGAGCTAGTGATGGTATAGATCCATCGATGTATCCAAACAACCTCTGCCCATGGAAATAAGGAAGGAGCTGTGTTCGCCATAACAAATAGTTGTCATTTGTGAGCTTAACTGTGACTAGGTGAGGCAAAGAGGAGAGGATAGGGTTGGTCGGTGGTGAGGTTGTAGAGACAACATTGGAGATTGGTGATGGAAGAGGTCCTTATGAAGGAGAGGAGGATCAGCTATGGACGCAGGTCCTTTAATGCTCTGATACCATGAATAAATTCAAAGAATTTGTCTTTTTCTCATTGAATAGAATATGGCGTACATCTGCTATATATAAGCAGAAAAGGACAGGTAGCTAACCACCTAACAAAAAGCTAACAAATAATAAGCACAGCGTGAAGGTGTACAGAGTCATGCACGCAGCACCATCACGTAACAACCGAATCTTTTCAAGATAACGACGAAGGCTTTGGTGTTGAGGCTTTGTTATGCTGAGCTGGAGGTAGGTGCTACTCGGCTGAGGGGGCACCTGGCTGGGTCTCAACAGGGTAATCATGTATTTACTTCCTTTTCAGAAGCAGTAAATCTTTAGACTATATATTTGAGCGACTACCCTTCATTAGGGGATAAAACTTCCATTGATCTTCCTTTGACTGGCTTGGATTTGGATGATACTACACTAAATTTCTGCTTTGTGCATGTACTGACAAGCCCTCAGTTTTTCGGGACTACGTTGAGAGATTTCAGAGCTATTTCTCAGCCTCCTCCCCAGCCTCTTCAAGTGAGGCTGAATTCTCTCCCACTACTACCATATTTACCCTCCTCCCGTTGCCCTATATATTCTAGGGAGCCATGCAGCGACATGCACACTTTACCTACTTACTCTATGGCTTCCAATGCTTTCTCCCCAAACTCCTCCCTGAACTCAGTCTTGAACCATGAACTCACCCCCTTTCATCCATCATTGCCTCCATCACTGAGATATAACTCACTCCACCTAATAGTCCAGACAACCCCGACCAAGCTGCTCATGATTTTGCACTGGCGTGTTTTGACCCTCTCCTGCATGAAGGTGCTTTTCCTCAACCTACAACCAGAGACTTTTTGGACTCTCTGTCCACTTTGGAAGCTCTCCCTCCAGGCTTTAGTCAGCCTACTCTTGATGCTCTATTGATTGACCTCCCTTTTAAGGCTCCGCCTTTCACCATACAAACAACTCTAAGCGAAGATGCTCCCTAACCTTTTCACAAATGTGTTGCCGTCTAATATCAGCTTGGTTCGCTCTCAGAAAATGACCTCTTCCACACCTGCTACCCCGGCGGAGTTATAGAAGGCCAAAGGAAAAGTTGTGGCCTTATCAGAGACTGATCTTCCTGTCCAACTGTACCCAAAGTCAGCTCTCTCGTACGCTACTTTCCCCGTCGTGAGGATTTTGGGCTTCCCTATATTACCTCCAGCTAGCTTTCTGCCATTCTGTGGCACTTTAGATATCATGACCATTGATTACTAGCCTTAGATGGCAAGCCATAGTTCTCCAACAAACCCGTTCATCGCCTACTCCAAGTCACACCCTCCCCCATCCTTTACCTTGGGTGATAACTTCTGGAAGGCTAAAGTCAATCGCCTTTTTAGTGATATATAGATGAGTGACGACTATCTCCTACTAGCCAAGAAACATATCATTCCCTCCCCATATGCTGAAACTCATGGATTGAACCCCACTGGTGCTGACCCGATATTATCCATACTCCACAAATCCAAGAAGGCACTTGCGGCTTTCCGCTGTAACCAGACCCGCATGAAGAAATTGGCCAAGGCACACTCTGTACGTGCCTTTGCTACACCAATGGAAGAAGACTCTTTCTCTGCCTTATTGGACTCCCAGGTTGATGAGGCTGGCTTGACATGCCTCTAAAAAGTCCATGATATTGATATCATGGAATTGCCAGTGGACTTAGCCAATCCTCGTAGTGCTCTTCGGGCTGATATAGGGGAGTTTAATCCAGACTATATTTTCCTTATAGAGACTAAGTTGAAAGATAGTCAAACAGCTACTATTATTAATATGTTTGGCTTTGAACTATTTTTTGTTGTTCCACCAATAGGTACTAGAGGTGGACTTTTGTTTTTGTGGCGCCTTAATATCCCCATACATGTCTTGAGCTTTAATCATAATATGCTATCATCGTCTGTTTATCCGGATCTCTCTCGCCAAGCTTTTTTTCTCTAGTTGATTTATGGCCCAATCAAATTCCATTAGAAACGAGATTTTTGGAACACCATGACTACTTTTGCAGCATCTGTCAATGAACCGGGGCTTTTAGTGGGAGATTTTAATTCTGTTAGTTCTCAAATTGGAAAAGAATGGTATACTGTTTCATTCTTCCACTAGAACTGGTCTTCAACATTTTATCACTACCTATGGATTGGTAGATTTAGGGTTTAATGGTAACCCATTTACGTGGAACAATGGTAGACTGGGTGGTGTTGATATTGGTGAATGTCTTGATCATGGTTTGGCTAACCAAGCTTGGAGAGTTTTATTCCTAAACACTTTGATTATCCACGCTCCTGCATCCGCTTCGGATCATCTTCCCTTAAGACTGAATACAAATGGCCATGGTAATATTTCAAGACATCCTTTTCGCTTTGAAGCTATGTGGGTTCATGACCCTTAGCGTTTCTTCGCAGTTGCTTCTGTATGGGCCATGCACGTAGATGGCGGTCCTTCTCGCATTTTATCCAAAAAGTTGGACCGGGTTAAAATCGCTCTCTGTAAGTGGAATCAACTACATTTCGAGTTCATCAAAGATCGCCTCCACTCTCTATCTTGTCAATTGGATCAGGTTCAACAAGCGGCTCCTACTTTGGCCAATAAAGATTTAGAGCTCTCCATCAAAGGTGCAATACACAAACAGCTTATCCGAGAGCAAATTCTTTGGCGTCAACGCTCACGAGTAGAATGGCTTGTATCAAAATATCTCAATACCAAATTTTACCATTTGTCCACAGTGATTAGGCGAAATCAGAATTCTTTGATTACCCTCTAATCATCGGGCAATATTTGGGTCTCGGGACGTACTGCTATTGGTTATTGCTTTACTAACTACGATGAAGAGTTGTTTTGCTCCTCCAATCCCTCCATTCCGTTTGACTTGGCCAACCTCTTTTCTCAAGTTATTGGCTTCCATGAGGATGGATCGTTGTCCATGATACTTGATATCATGGAATGGTGAGGAAGTGGACTTAGCCATTGGCTTCCTTTAAAGCTGCTCAAGATCTGATATAGGGGACTCGCTTTATTTTACTCCATTGATTACTAGAGATTAGTTCAACTTAAGGTCTAAGTTGGTCCGCTATCAGGAAACTCATGGATTGAACCCCACTGGTGCTGACCCGATATTATCCATACTCCACAAATCCAAGAAGGCACTTGCGGCTTTCCGCTGTAACCAGACCCGCATGAAGAAATTGGCCAAGGCACACTCTGTACGTGCCTTTGCTACACCAATGGAAGAAGACTCTTTCTCTGCCTTATTGGACTCCCAGGTTGATGAGGCTGGCTTGACATGCCTCTAAAAAGTCCATGATATTGATATCATGGAATTGCCAGTGGACTTAGCCAATCCTCGTAGTGCTCTTCGGGCTGATATAGGGGAGTTTAATCCAGACTATATTTTCCTTATAGAGACTAAGTTGAAAGATAGTCAAACAGCTACTATTATTAATATGTTTGGCTTTGACTATTTTTTGTTGTTCCACCAATAGGTACTAGAGGTGGACTTTTGTTTTTGTGGCGCCTTAATATCCCCATACATGTCTTGAGCTTTAATCATAATATGCTATCATCGTCTGTTTATCCGGATCTCTCTCGCCAAGCTTTTTTTCTCTAGTTGATTTATGGCCCAATCAAATTCCATTAGAAACGAGATTTTTGGAACACCATGACTACTTTTGCAGCATCTGTCAATGAACCGGGGCTTTTAGTGGGAGATTTTAATTCTGTTAGTTCTCAAATTGGAAAAGAATGGTATACTGTTTCATTCTTCCACTAGAACTGGTCTTCAACATTTTATCACTACCTATGGATTGGTAGATTTAGGGTTTAATGGTAACCCATTTACGTGGAACAATGGTAGACTGGGTGGTGTTGATATTGGTGAATGTCTTGATCATGGTTTGGCTAACCAAGCTTGGAGAGTTTTATTCCTAAACACTTTGATTATCCACGCTCCTGCATCCGCTTCGGATCATCTTCCCTTAAGACTGAATACAAATGGCCATGGTAATATTTCAAGACATCCTTTTCGCTTTGAAGCTATGTGGGTTCATGACCCTTAGCGTTTCTTCGCAGTTGCTTCTGTATGGGCCATGCACGTAGATGGCGGTCCTTCTCGCATTTTATCCAAAAAGTTGGACCGGGTTAAAATCGCTCTCTGTAAGTGGAATCAACTACATTTCGAGTTCATCAAAGATCGCCTCCACTCTCTATCTTGTCAATTGGATCAGGTTCAACAAGCGGCTCCTACTTTGGCCAATAAAGATTTAGAGCTCTCCATCAAAGGTGCAATACACAAACAGCTTATCCGAGAGCAAATTCTTTGGCGTCAACGCTCACGAGTAGAATGGCTTGTATCAAAATATCTCAATACCAAATTTTACCATTTGTCCACAGTGATTAGGCGAAATCAGAATTCTTTGATTACCCTCTAATCATCGGGCAATATTTGGGTCTCGGGACGTACTGCTATTGGTTATTGCTTTACTAACTACGATGAAGAGTTGTTTTGCTCCTCCAATCCCTCCATTCCGTTTGACTTGGCCAACCTCTTTTCTCAAGTTATTCTTCCTGAGGATGGATCGTTGTTGGATACTATTTGCACTGGTGAGGAAGTTTACAACTCTCTAAAGTCATTGGCTTCCTTTAAAGCTCCAAGATCTGATGGTTTACTCGCTTTATTTTACAAAGAATATTGAGATATAGTCAACTCTAAGGTCATTGGTCCGATTCAGGATTTCTTCAATATTGGCACGTTACTAAAGTCAATGAATCATACTTTTTTTGTTCTTATCCCGAAGGTGGATAACCCCTTTCAGGTGACTCAATTTCGTCCCATCAGACTTTGTAATGCCAGTTACAAAATCATTGCCAAAATTATTGCTACTCGATTAAAAGCCATTATGCCGTGTCTGATCTCGAGAATCAGTTTGTATTTGTTCTAGCTGCCTAATTCAGGACAACTTATTCTTGCCTATGAGATTTTTCATGCACTTCAGCACAAGAAAGGCAAAAAATTCAGTTTTGCACTCAAATTGGACATGTCCAAGGCCTATGACCGTATGGAATAGAATCTTATTCTTCTTGCCCTTAAAATGTTTGGGTTCAGCCAACGGTGAATTTCTTAGATTAAAGAATGTCTGTCTTCTGTCTCTTACTCGATCCTTCTGAATGGTAGCCCCCACAGACTCATTATATCAAGTTTCATCCCAATACCAATGGGCTATGGGAAGAGGTGGCCAACAAGTATATGAAACATAAGATTAAATGGTCTTTAATCAATGTGGGACTCTAACACTCCCCCTCATGCAGGCCGAATGAACATGGTCCATGCACGTGAACAACACTGGGGAACATAAACAAGTGGGCTAAGCCCAGAAATATTTTGGCTCTGATACCATATCAAGTTTCATCATATTACCAATTGGCTATAGGAAGAGGTGACCCAACAGGTATATAAAACACAAGATTAAATGGTCCCTAATCAATGTGGGACTCTAACACATTATTCCTTCTAGAGGTCTCTGGCAAGGTGACCCACTATCACCCTTCTTGTTTGCAATTGGTATGGAGCTCCTCTCTCGTATGCTGGATAAAGCCCGGTACCTCTCACTTTTACAAGGTTTCAAACTGAGCTCTGGCGCTTCGCTTATTTTCCATTTGCTCTATGCTGATGACATCCTCCTATTTGAACACACTACAATCTCTGAGGCACGCACTTTAAATTTCTATTTGAAACTTTTTTCCACTTGATCTAGACAGGCTCCCAATCCCCAGAAGTCTTCAGTTTTTATCACCAACAATACACACCATGACTTTTGCCCGAGGTATTTGCAGTTTCTTTGCATTTGAGGAATTAACAACCCAATCCAAACATCTTGGTCTTCCTCTGTTCCTCCACCATTCAAAAATGCAGGCCTTTACAGAAATCATCCATCGCATAGACAAAAAGCTAACAAGATGGAAAGCAAAGATACTATCCCAAGCTGGGAGAACGATGTTGATTCGATCTGTCGCGTTTGCTATCCCCATGTACAATATGTCTTTTTTCCTCCTCCCTCAAATGCTCTGTAAGCAGATTGATTCCAATTTTCGCCGGTTTTGGTGGGGGTATAAAAGCGATCACACTCTCAACATACCACTCCTTGCTGTAGGTGGTCTTGGTATTTGCTTAATGGCTAAGACGAATTTGGCTCTATTATCCAAATTGACATGGATGATGACGACGTCCAATCAGCATCCTTTGGTCAGATGCCTCAAACCCAAATATTTTAAAAGAACTGAATTCCTACAGGCTGAGCGTAAATCTTCTTCTTCTTGGTTTTCAGCCTAAATCTTCTTCTTCTTGGTTTTGGAAAGGCCTACTTAAAGTCCGCCCATTATTTCCCGTGGTCATTGCTTTTTGATCTCCAATGGACTCAGGGGCGTCTATGCTCCAGCCTAAGCGGTTGCCTAAGGCTCCTAAAATAAAAATAAGTCTCAAATTATCCCTTCATAAAGAAAAATATAATTTCAAATTTCAAATAAGATGACTTTCAACTTTAAAATTCAAAAAAGGCTATTAAACTTTCAATTTTAAAATTGATAAAAAAGACTATTGGACTTCCAACTTTTAGTAGTTTCTTAATTCTTACTTATCCCTACTTTCACTACTCTCTCCACCAACATTTCTTTATCCTACCCTTCCTTCTTTATAGCTCACTTATAAATTGATATACTACTTTCACTCTTCTCTTTACCATTTTTCTTTATTTTTCTATTGTGAAGACATATCCTTCCTTCTTTCTAGCTAACTTTCAAGTGTTCATTTAATTTCAAAATCTCAAAGCCTTCCTAACCCTCTTCTTCCTCGCAGGTGCTATTATTCTAACATTTCAACTTTTAAATTAGTTTTGTACTTTTATTTCTGTTTGTGTTGATTGTAGTGATTATTTTTCAATTTAGGATAATTTTGAGATATCTAATATATCTAATAGAAAATACAAATCTGGATATGAAAAGCTAAACACAAAACAAAAAATTAAAAAATTAATTGAAAATGCAAGTATTGCTTATATAGTATTATCAACAATACCTATAAAATTATATTTAAGATATATTATGACGCAAGAAAGATTAAATGGATTAGCTATATTATCAATTGAAAATGATTATTGACAAACCTTGAATACAAAATTTTGATAAGTAATTTTGCATAGCAAGAAGAAAATTTTTTAACTAAAATTTGTTGATATTTTTATATTTTAATATAATAATTTATTATTTATTATAAAGCGACTCTTTTTATATTTTCGCGTAAGGCCCCATTTATCTTAGAGACCATCTTAAATGGACTCTCCACTCACACCTACCTTTGGGTCCCGAGCCTCCCTTTGTTCCGACCCTGTGCCAACCCGCTGGTCGTGGTGACTAATCCTTTGTCCTTGTCTAAGATTTTATCATCCCTTCCTCGAAGATTTGGAATGTAAGGACTTCTGGAGCAAACTTTTGACAGAATTTCGGTTGCCAAAATTTTACAAATACATATCCCCGGATCTGGATCTTCTGATTGAGCTATTTGGACCCTTGAATCCAATGGTGGCTTCTCAGTCAAGTCTGCCTATCACATTATTTTATCCAACCGGCCCACTACTTTTGGTCAAGCAACCCCTATCAACTGGAAAAAACTGTGGCGACTGAATATGCATGATAGACTCAGACTTTTTCTTTGGAAGATTGCTTGGGATATTTTACCAACTCCGGTGACCATTGCAAACCGATTACAAGAGAATTTTCTGGGTCTCATCTCTTGCCCTTTGTGTGGTGGATCCGAAGAGTCTCTCCATCACCTGCTTTTCGCTTGCTCTTACACCAGAATGATTTGGAGGATCTCTCCCTAAACTATCTCAGTGGATTAGTGGATTATTTTAGCGCAGCCAATATTCATTATTGGGTTCAATGCATTCTCGATCCTGTTCTCCACCTTCGTATCCCTATACAAGACTCTCATGGCTTCCAACTTTTTGCGATGATCATGTTGACTCTATCTGGAGAACACGTAACCAGTCCGTCCGCGAAGATTCCTGGCCAAATCCTCTTGCTCTCTCCTTTCGGATTTTGAAACTTCATCGTGAACATAAAAAGGCTTGGACTGAATCCTCACGGGTCCCCAAGCACATCAATGCTAACAATTTTGCTACGGGTGATTTCTCCAAACTTACGTTTGATGTTGCTGTCTGGCCTCTTCTTTCTACTGCCGCTGCCGTTCTTTTCCAATCTGATGGTCATATCCTTCGAGCTTGGACTTCCAGTTCTCGTGAGGTGGACGTACCCTTTGATAGGCAAGGCTACCGCAGCTTACCTGGCTCTTCCAGAGGCTAAAGAAGTTTCTTTATCCAATCTAATCTTAGCCGATGATTCTTCTATTATTCTTGAAAACTTGCAGGCAGCGGGAAAACTTCCCTCTCTTCCTTGGCGTAGCGCTTCCCTGATCTTGTCTTCGGTTGAGCTTATAAGGAGCTTCTCTTGTTTCTCCTGTATTAAGCTCCCCCGTTTTGAAAACTTTGGCTCACAATGTTGCGGCCTGGGCGTGTTCCCACTCTTTTGTTGGGGAGGTCCCCCCTCGTTCCTTCTCCATCGGGGACTCCGGAAATATAATAGTGCCAAGCTGCCATGATTTTCATGCACGGGACTACGCCTATTTCTTTTATTGTTTTCCTGACTTTTCCTGTTTTTGTTTTTTTTTTCCTTTTTTTTTTTTAGCCCACTCTTTTTAATATATTTTTTTTCTAGTTTGGGAAAAAAAAAAAATATATATATATATATATATATATATATATATATATATATAAACGAGTTATAGAGTAAAATGTTAGCCGCTTCTCCTTTATATTTCCTTCGAAGTTGCCAAATCTTACTTGGTCTCACCACGAGTCGCACGCCGAGAAGCCCATGACTCATGGTTCCCTTAACTAGCCAAGTCTGAACATGAATGGGACTTAGGCTCCAACCTATAATGATAAGGATTTTTGTAACAACTGACCTCTAATATTGGAATAAGACTCTTGAGTCCCATTAGGAGTTTTATAACATACTCTTGTTGTTGAAATTCGATTGGAATCTCCGTTGCTCCACATGAGCAAAGAGGAATAGGTCTGTAATTGCCGAGTTCATCCCAAAACCCTTTAAGCTTGGTAAAATATGAACTAATTGTTAACTGATCTTGAGAAAGACTAGATATAGCCTTTTGCAACTGAAAGATGCGAGGTCCATTACCTTGAGAGAATCGGTCCTTCAAATTTGACTTGATGTTTCAATGTAAATCACACTTGCTGCAAGATCCTTTGAAATATAATTCAATATCCAAGATATGACCATATTATTACAACGCAGCCAAATTCCAAAGCGAGAGTCCTCTGCATTTGGTTTGTTAATGGATCCGTCTATGAAATCTGATCTTGTTTTTTACACTTAACGCCATTTCCTTTGAACGGCACCAAGTAGGATGATTGTCACCTACCAATAATTGTGAAACTAAGATAGCTCCAAGACTGTCTCCGTGATGGAGATAGTACAGGCAAGAATTTTCATTAGTCATATTGTGAGTATTTATCAGAGGAGCAGTGTTGCAGAGACAGTAGGTGTTTTAGGAATAGGAGGTGATGAAGAGAGGTGTTGTAGAAGCCATGAATCAGAGAAACTCTGATACCATGTTAAACAATGAAGTTATGAACTGGAAATGGAAAATAGAGTGTGAGAGAGTAAGTTTGTGAGAATGATTCGTTCTATATTATTCACGAACGGTATGATATCTGTACACAAATAAAGACACAACGGCCTAACAGATTTTCTAACTGCATAACAACTTTTGCAACAAGTTTCTAACCCTGCTAAGGCTTTTAAGAACTACGATTGAAATGTTGCAAATAAGATTTAGGTTTAAAGCTTTTATCAGGATATGATATGCATACAATGGCAAATAATTTAGATTAAAGCTTCTAAGTCAATTTTCTGGCTACAAATCCATCTTCTCGCTATAGAAATTTGAATCTCTAAAAAAAATTTAAATCATTTAGGACCCTATTCTTAGTTGGAGTTAAAAATCTTTAGATTTTGCCGAGTACGAACTGCATAGTAAGCCAAGTACAGACGTGACTTCGGGATGTCCCACCCAGATTCGTATATAACTTTAATTTATTTTATTTTTTTGCCTTGAGTAGGCCACGTCTCTGATAATCCACATTTAAGGCCCAATACGATGGGACAAGATTCGCTCGCTATGAAATAAATATGGAAAACAACAAAAAGAATACGTCAATCCTACAACGGGTGACCCCGATCAGTTCAACGTAAGGGTGAGTACCGAAACGGATGGAACCGGAATGGACCATTCCGATTCCGGTACTCACCGGAATGGGAATTTTCATTCCAGTTCCATTCCGGAATGGAACCGGAATTTCCAGAAATGGAATCCAAAAATTGCAGTTCCATATACATTTATGTAACCGTGCAGCAGTCGGAATCTAAATAAAAAAGCAATAGCAACAAATTTGGCAAGTTCAACCAATTGCCGAGCCATATTCTGCCAGAAACAATCCCTCTCTACTTAGATCAACAATCAAATCAGCCAAGATTGGAAACCAGAGCATAAAATCATTCAGTATTTCATAAGAAAACAATAAACCATCCAGCAAATAAACCTTGGTCTGCAAAAGACTTTCTTTCCCGCTTAAATCATCTAGCGAATAAACCAGAATAGGGTCTAACAACAGTATACAACATGCAAAAACTCATTTCAAATTTCCACCCACCAAACCAATTCCAATCAAACGCAAAACTGGGTCTTGCCACAAACTACCTTGCCCAACTAAACAAATCAGCAATGCAACATCGTCTGGATGACAAAAATGACCAAACCAAAACAGATAGAAGCTATCGAAAGATCCTCATTCGTAAATAAACTACAAACCCACAACACAACAAACCCCAAACCAAAAGAAAAAAAAAAATACCCAATTAATATTTCCAAGCCAAATATCTCTGCACACGATCAAATTAGATCCGGTGAGTGATTCGGCCACCAAAACTCAACTGATGGCACCCACGAGAGAGAGAGAGAGAGAGAGAGAGAGAGAGAGAGAGAGATTTAGGGAGGGTCGGGAGAAAGCTGAGAGAGAAAGAGAGAGATTTCGTGAGGGAGGGAGGCTTGGAGAGACGGAGGCAGGTGGGGGGGGGGGGGGGGCGCTGTTGCTGGCGGCTGGGAGGTAAGCTTAAGGCTTGGTGAGACCGGGAGAATTTGTTTGGAGAGGGCCAGAAGCTTCAGAAGCCTTCGTGTGAGTCACGTTTGTCACGTTTGTCCTTTTGTCTTTTTTTTTTTTTTTTTTTAAAAAAATCAACGCTCTAGCCTCAACATCAAACGACCTGAATTAATTTTTTTTTTTAAATTCCGGAACCGGAATAGGCCGGAACTGAAACCGGAAATTCCGATTTCCACCGGAATAAATGCTCACCCCTCACCCTTAGTTCAACGGAAATTTGTTAAACGTTTGTACCGAGAACCAAAAATAAGTGAAAATACTGAAGATCTCCAAATCTAAGTCGAAGGACAATCAAATAGCAAAGGAAACCATTAATTAAACAAAGTATCAAAATATTACGGCTCCTTTTATCTAGAATATAAACCAACAAGTTCCAAAACCAACAAATAACACACATCCTCGTCAAAACTACTCTAGGACGATAGCTAAGGACAGATGAACCATCTAAAGCCATCCACCCTTCAGTTCTCCTCATAAAAGTCTCACTTCTTAGATTTCTTAGATGCCCTGCAAAAGAAATGCACGCACGTGGTCAAAAATGATGCATCCGGTAAATTCAAACATGCGAGGGAGAAAGACCAATACTCACTGAGTAGGTTGAGAGGCGACAGCAGGTGGCGCAGCTGCAGGAGCAGCAGCTGGTTTTTCTCCGGGTCCCTATATGTTTTGCCAAAAAACAGTCACAACCAATGTGATAGAGCAACTGAATCTCAATTTAAGCATAATGGACACAATTCCCTTGATTTAGAGCAGAAGATTTTTATTCAAGGTACAGATAGCATAAACGCAATGATTATCTTTCCACATCCCAAAACTATAGCGTAAAATAGTGGATAAGTCTCCATTTCCATACCAGCCTCTAACATTCATTTGCTTCAAACAAGCATTTGTAGCAAAATAGAAGTCTAAAAATCTTACCTGGGCCAAGCGTTCCTCCCTTCTAGCAAATTTCCTCTCCCTGCTGGCCTTGTTCTTTGCCCGCTTAGCTTCAAACTGATCAGACAAGGTCTTCTCTCTTGCCTTCTCAGCCTTTGACTTGTGGATGCTCTCCATCAGGACTCGCTTGTTCTTAAAAACATTACCCTTCACCTTCATGTACATGTCATGGTACATGTGCTTATCAATCTTCTTTGATTCTCTGTACTTGCGGAGCAGGCGCCTGAGTACACGCATCCTCCTCATCCATAGCACTTTGGTGGGCAATCTTGCCTCCCGTGTACCCTTGCGCTTACCTGAAAGCAGTTTGGATATCAGCTTTTAAAAAAAGTCTACTAACTTCAGCTCTTATAATGGCAACCAAACCCATAAGCATTTCAGTTGTATATAGGACTTTCACTTATAATGTGTAACAGCTCGTCAAAATCCTGAATCGATAATACATTTCACTAGAAACCAGATTCCAATATTTTTCATGTTGAAGTATACCATATCCAGAATGGCGTCCCTTTCTCTTGGCCTCATTCATACGGCGTGCACGAGATCGCGAGTGAATCTTGGTTGGCTTCCTGATGATGAAACCATCCTTAACCAGCTTTCTTATATTTTGGCCTGCACTTGGAATCCACACACATTAACCAACCACAAAAAGTATCCACTGAAGAAAAAAATGTCTGCATTCATTCTGCAATGATAAATGTTTTTAACAATTTCATCTAGTGCCCACGACACATTCTATACTCAAGCCTCACTGGCACGTAGAAGCAAAATCCTTACAGAATACACTAGAAACTGCACGCAAATTCAATCCTATGTTAAAGCATAAACAGCCACAAATGAACAACATAGCATTATGCAGATCCGATAGCATCCAATGAAGGAGAAATCCAGTGTATCAACCTCAACAATTTGGGTTAGAAGAATAATGCCGCTTTGTTAAGGCATCACTCATATTCGGCAACAAAAAAAAAAAATTGTTCCTGTGAAATAGTGCATTCCTATGCAAAAATTATTTAGTAACACTTCAGGTTAAAACGGTAGTAGAAGTCGAAATTAGAATAACTTTTAACTATCTCATTCAATTAGATTCCATAATCAGACCATCCACCTTCCAGGTCGTATATGAATGAAACAATACCCAATCATACAAGACTCCAGAAGCGTAGAACTAAAACCCCAGCCCAGACCACTCATAGCGACAGCCTAAATAGAACCAGAAATTCGGATCCTAACGCCCCTTTTGGGTGCTGACAGCATACGAAATTAACAAAAAGAAACCCAGTATTTTCACCAGAAAAATATAAAGCTGTATTCAATAACATTAGTCTGAAACGCCTTTCATTTTTTATGCTTTGCGTACAAATCATCATCGGCAACCAAAGTAAGTTCGTTGCGCTAAGAATAAGCAAATTGATGGCAGCGAAAGAACAGATCTCAACAAACTACTATTAGAAAGTGAAGAAAGAACGAGAGAGAGAACGTACGAGAGTTGGCCATGGAGATTTCGTTGACTTCATTTGGGTCGATCCAAACCTTGCCACGACCGCACTTGAGCACGCTCGCGGCTAGCCGCTTCTGGAGCTTCAGCGAAACCATCTCTCTCTGTGGTAGCTGCTATGGCAGAGAGGACGAGCCCTGCTGAAAGCGGAGTACTATATATGGCTACAGAAATGCGATTTTTGCCCTAGGGTTTGGAGAGGGTTCGTAAGTTTGGGCCACTGTGGGCTTGATGTATCCTTTGAAAGTGCTTACGGGTTGTCTTGATTTCTAAGTCATGGGCCTAAGTCAATAGATTTGGGCTTGAAGGTTGGTTTTATACTTTGACCCCCACCAAAAAAAAGGGGACTTGGGTTCTATACTTTCGATTTTAGATCCGTGTGTTCTATACAATTTGTTTGTGTTTTTAACAACTTTTTTTTTTATTTAGTGTTTCTAGTAATGGTAGAGCTATAGAAGAAAGAAAAGAGATGTAAGGAAAGAAATTTTTTTATTCTCTTGAAAAATGTGAAACAATGTGAAAGTTAAAAAATATGTTTAGAATGAAAAAATTTTGTGAGTTTAGGTTTTATAGATTTTTGTAATATTTTTTTTTTATTTTTGTGTTGTCTCATAAATTGAAGTTAATGATTATATAGAAAATTTTATCAAAGATTTTTTTTTTTTTTGCTTTAAAAAAAAAATATTTGAATTTAGAAAACGTTTTAAAAATATATTTAAAACTTTTCCAAGACCATTAAATAAATAAGTAATCATATTTTTTTATTAGAAAAAAAAAAAAAGTTTTCAAAAACATTAATGGTTAAACTAGCTTTTTTTCTTGCTTTTGCAAGCAGAGTCTTCGAATGTATATGGCTATTGGGGAATTGCAGGTACATTTAGTCCCAGACGTTATCAATCTTAGTCGACAGGCGTTTTGTGTGAACACTGGTCACTGTCAGGCTTGGAACTTGTTTGCTCCCAAATCTCAGCATCTGTTTTGGTGTCCACCTCTCCGTCGTTTGTAAAGTTTAATCTTTAATGTTGCCATCCGCCCAGACTTGTCGTCTGCGGTGGTTATGTGCTTTGACAGTTCGTGTTCTCTTTTACATGTTTGGGCGTTGTGTTACCTTCTCTCTCGCCTACTGCGACTAAGGCATAAGCAACATTCCACATGGAAGAGTGGCGACTAATAATACAAATGAATTACATTAATTGGAAGGTTACGGGTTCCAGACTCGATGGACATAATGGTAAAAGCAGGAGACTCATGGGTAGGGTTAATCTCTGATCTACTCTCCTTTATCCGTTTATTTACAAATAAAAGTTAATGTAAATGATTGGAGTGTTACCATAAGATGGCTCCGACACACTGTTATGATTTGAACATCTTTTCATATAATTAAGGGAGCCTCTCTTTGGTTAATCTGGACACGGTTACCACCAACCAAGCCATGCTCATGTATCCTGCAGACATGCACACCGCGTTATTTCCGTAGAAAATAGCTCAAAAAAAAAGGAAAAAATTACTGGTGGTGGGCGGGGAATACATGTATTTTCCATCAAACAAGACCAAAATTAACGTGAACAGCTTCAAAAATACACTACTCTGTTTGGATAATACATTAAGGATTTATTGAGGTGGCCTTCTTATAAAATGATAACAAACATCCCTAGGAAATGCACGAGATTATGATCTGATTCTTGAGTTGCACATTAAGCAACCTTGCAAATTCAGCAATAATTACAACCAGGCTATTCGAGTCTGCAGGCTTCGATCAACTTCCAGAGAAAAAAAGAAAGAAAGAAAGATATCTGCATCCATTTGCAAATTGCAACTAAAAACTTCTTTGATACCGGGATTGGGAAGATCCTCCATATTCAATATCCCTGAACACAGCTTTAGGTCCTGTGAGATCTCCACTGCCCTTGTGAGCACGACCTTTGGGTGCAACATTGTGCATGGTTGAAGCATTTGGGTTGTCGTAAATCCCAAGTTTTACTATGAATGAGGCAGTGCACCCTTTATCAAGGCCCTCGCTTTCAATCCAAATGTGACCTCCCATTAGATTTACAAAGCTGATTCAATTGATTGAGAAGAGAAGTCATTGGGTCAAGACTCGGGAAGGTTAGTTAAACGAATAAAGTACGAGCTATGAACAACACCTCCATAGAAGTGCACCCTATTGACAGTTCCCACCATAAAGCAATTGCTAGTCAGTCAAAGGATCAATACTCAGGAATGGCCCCAAAAAAAAGGACCAGTGCCAAACATATATGATGGGGCCTATCTCTAGAACACTTGTATGAATTGTTGATTCGGTGGAAAAACCTGAAGGTCAAAATTTCTGACTACCGTTTACAAATGGCGAGTCCAAGTCCTGCAACACCATTCATTGGACAGGATCCACTTTGCAAGTGAGAAAATTTGGTAAAAAGATGTGGAATTTCCAGTGGGGGAATACCACAGCCAGAGTCCTTAACCTGCAGAAACAGGGATTTTATATATGAGCTAGTATGCAGCAACTATAACACCAACAAAAGTATAGTGATGCATTAGCTTATAGCTGGGATCATGCAATAGATCCTAAGATGCATATCTCACACTACATAATCATGATTTTAAAGCTCTAGATCAGATGAGATTACATATGTAAGATAAAAGGATTGCCCTGCAATCACCAAAACTTTAATCATGAACTTATCAAGAATCGTCTTTGATACAATTTCGAAGAGTAGTAAAGTAAGCTGGATGACAGTATAATGCACTATTTACCAACCTGTACTAGTAGGTAGAAGTGGCCATCACTTGAGACAGGATAAAACTCATGGGGTCGCCAACACCTTAAAAACTCTGGTTTTGCAATAGATGCTATGATTGAAACATATCCCTCTTTTGTGAACTTTAAAGAATTACTGGCAACATGCAAAATGGTTTGCATAAGCCGTTTCTTATCACCAACAGCACAAACAGGTAGATCAGGGGCCAGAAGCAAAGCCATGGATAACTTCTTAACAGATGCAATGGGTTTCATCAAATTTGTGACCTGCAAATTTATGACAGATCATGTTACAATATGCCTATGTGTAAATGTTGCAGTAGTTAAGATCATTATCAATCCGTTAATGGACAACAACCTCTCTGAAAACACCATGAAGGTTGAGCATTCCAATTTCTAACTCTAGGCTTCCATCTTCAAGTCGAGAAAGATCCAGAACATCATTAAAAAGTGTTTCCAAAAGGGTGCTACTCTTTAGTACTGTCTCTATCATAACCCTTCTTTCGAAATTTAGCTCAGTCTCTAAAAGAAGTGAGGATGATGCAATTATTGCATGCATTGGTGTCCTCATTTCATGGTTCAGGACAGCAAGGAAATCATTGCGAGCATGGATAGCCATCTCTGCCTCACGTCGAGCTAAATCTAAAGCGACATTTTGCTCCATGAGTTGATCACGTGCCCGCATAGACTCTTCAAGGATAGCCGCATGTGAAAGAGCAACAGCAACCTGTATTCATAAAGGTCAAATCCAGTATGAATATGAACAGGTATGAAAATAAGAAGATAAAAATGATACGCATGACATGTGACACAGCCAATTACAAAAAACAACTAAATAGATGAATAACCTGGTCTGCAACAACATCAACAAGTTCCAATTCATGGTCTCGCCATTTTCTAGCACTGTCTGTAGGTAGAATCAAAACCATAATTGCGTAGCTTTTAGAGGAGATATCAGGCCAATCATTAACCTGAAAATATGAAAGATGTAAAAGAGGTACTCGCACGGCAACAACCTCAGGTGAAACATATCTTCCCACAAGAGGTCTGATCCTAGCCAGTGGGCATGCGTATGGTATATGTATTGCCTGAGCACTATTAAAAACTTCATTGACTATAGGTAGGTTTAGTGGCACAGCAGACCCAACTTGTTTTTGGTTGTTTAGTGTATGAGAAAGTTGCAGATCCACACCATTTTGTGATGGCATCCACAATGCACACTCCTCCAGGCCTAATGTATGACCCAACTCAAAAAGCGTGGTTTTCAATATAGTATGCCTGTCAAGTGTGTTTCTGATTTCATGAGTCAACATCCTAACATGTCTTCCAGTTTCTTCTTGTGTAAGAATAAGCCCCATCTCCCTGTCAAGCTCTTCAGCCTTGTTCTTTAGCAATAGTTCCCGGGTTTTGACACTCAAGAGATCAGGAATAATGTGAACAAGCATTAATGCGGTTGCACATGATACGATAGCACAAGCGATCTTTGCAATTGTCATCACAATAGCAACAACTTTGGAGTGCATAGAGAATGTCCACAAGTTAATGAAGTGTGTAGCTCCGCAAAGAACAATAAAAGCACCGAACTGCATAAGCACCCATCGATATGGGAAGAAGGCAGACTTTTGAACAAAGTATATAAGCTCCAGGGGGATGGAGAAATATGCAACGGCGATTAAGAAGTCCGAGATATACTGATATCTCACAAGAAGCTCATCATGGGACCCTTGTGGGCCAAAGCAATCACAGGACTCCATTATCCAGTAATTCTCTCAACAAATCTGAGAATACCACAAAATATATAACCATCAAATAACATGCATTCACAGAGGAAAAATGATACCTAAAAAATCTCCACCAAACAGTGGTGCTTTATTTATGGCTTTTTCTCACAGATGCAAGTCTCAACACAAAATGTTCTCATAATATAAGTGTACATTTGACATTATTAATGCACCATCAGAGAACTTGACAACCACCATACTATAAGGAAAATTCTGGATTGCTAAACTGCTGAGAATCTCTCAACAGAGTGATCCTGTCACATCATGTGTGATGACTACAGTCTACAAGTTACTTAGACAGGCCCAAGTTGGAGACCAAACTCAAACCCTCGAAGGCAGGGTCAGAATATGATCGTTAAAACTCTGGGAATTCCAAGGACTTGTTTCATAACATGTGTACGTACCCTTTCCTCCTTTCTAGGAACCTACCGACATTGGCGAATTTCAATGAAGCAGCTTGTGATATCTCTGATTCACCATGTTATCTCTGCCCCTCGGGCCTCGAACACTGCTGTTTCCAACCAAAGTTTTTCCTTCGAAGGTGTTTCCACAAAGTAATGATGCTTAATCAAGGTAAATTTTTCCCGATTTTCACAACTCAGCTTCAGTTGTCATTTGTTTGAACTGGAGACAGACAGACAGTTTTCCAGAAGTAAAAACAGAGCATAAAGAAAAGTTCCAGGGAATTCTTCTTTCTTCTATTATCTTCAGGAGGAATCTTTATTGTTACACAACAATCTTAATTACAAGTCAAGAAAAGCGTCTGTGTCGGTAACATAGAGTATCAAAGCAAAAGAAGCCTAAGTTGCTAAAATAATCCACTCACTCATTCTCCATCAAAGATATAAACTCAACCTAAATTTCCAAGACCACACCTATATATAGCTCAAAAATAATGCTTGACAAATGGGGCTAACATCAATACTCCAGATTTTTAAAATTAACACCAAAAGTCACTAACTTTTGATTTCTTTAAAATCTCTGGGTCTCCAACAGCTTAAAATTATAAATGATACAGAAAACCAACAAACCACTACCAATGGGTTTTAATGACTTGGAAGGAAACAAACAAACCACAAGCCACGAGAAAAAAACATAAAGCGAACTTGGTTATTACCTACCAAGCTAGGAAGAAAAAGAGGACAGTCAGAGCTCAGGTGCGGAGCTTGAGCGTGTGACCTGAGCCAACCATTTACATCAGGGGTCCCCATAAACTGAGTAAAACTGCGGGATGGACTATGGAGTTATGAATCGTAGTAGCAGAAGCATCTGCTAAAGCAAAAGTGGAGGGACGGACCCAGAAAATATCACGGACAGGGAGACACTAAAAGGAGTCTCGCACGTGCAAGGACTGTCCTTGTAGTTGGAGAGTATTGTCCCCAGCCCCAGCCCAGGATCACGAGACCTTTGAAAATAATTTCTCCGACGCCACGTGGGGGGTCTCTTATTGTTATGGTCCTATGGAGAGCTCAAATTGGCCAGTTGGGTTAAAGTGGGGCCAAACCACTTTTTCCGAATAATATTAAAGTGTTAGAATATAATTATATTCTTTTTTTTCTTAAACAATATTAAAGTGCTAGAATAAGTTGCTAAAGTCTCACAGGGGAAGGTAACATAGTAAATTAGTAGTTTCTAATTTTCCTATCTCTTCAGATTTTAATTTGTAAAAATATTTTGATATAGTAAAATTTGGATAAAAATGATTTCTAATTTATTGTTCGAAATTGTCTAATTTAAAAAAACTTAGACATAATATATATACTTATAAAAAGAATAATAATATTCAAGAGCCCAAAATATAATTCCTTTAAAATAAACTTTTCATGGTAGTGATTTTACAGCACAAACCAAATTAGCTTTAGCATGTGCAAATCAAATGAGCTTTAATAGAAATCGCACACAATGGCTTTTTGTTACAAGGTTTATGAAAAGAAAAACGGTTAAGTATCTAGGACCACACTACTCAAACAAAAGTTTGTTGATAACCCAAACATCAATTGGCGCTCTTTGAAAATGAAACATTTTCGCATAGAAGACATAAAACATATATTGGACATTCTAGAAATAGAAAAGCATTTCGTATAAATTTGAAATCCATTGGATTTCATCTTTTTTATTATTTAGATTTTTTTTATAAAAAAAAAAAAACTTTAGAAAGTTGGTAATTTTTCTTACATCTCCCCCTCCTGGAGCCCAGGTATCATATATGCCTCCAAAATAAAGAGCCTTGAATACTAAAAGAAAAGCACCTATACCTAACAAAATTAATTGAATACCCAAAATTGTAGTCATTTTATTTCTATCTTTCCATATATAACCAAAGAATGGAAAAGATTCTTCAAGAGTCTCGGGTCCTAGAAGTGCATGATAAATACCGCCAAAGCCCAATACTGCAAAAGAAATTAAGTGAAATACTCTAGAAACAAAGTATGGAAAGGTATCTATGAGGATAAATACAAAATAAGTTTATATAATATGTGCGAAAAATCGAATTAATCCTCGTAATAACAAAAGTATAAAATTAGTTATTTTCATTTCACAAAAACATAAAATCATCCTTAATAAAGGATCAATAGGAAACGAAAAGTGAAATTAAAGTGACTAATTTTATAATTTTGTTATCACGAGGACTAATTCGATTTTCGCTTATAGCACAAAGACTAATTTTACATTTATTTTTTAAAAAAGAAAAATTACAAATCATATACTAAATTTTAACAATTTTTTAAAAACTCACTGAATTTTATTAAAAATAAAATAGCTCATTCAATTTAGCATTTTGTACGAAACCATTATGCTAGCTGAAAAAAGCCCCTCTACAAAGTGCTAAATAAATAACTATTTAATAATAAAATCTTGGAAGGCACCGACTCACTGTTTTGTGGTACGTGGGCTGTGAATTTCCGGACAGGTCAGTGGTTGGAGAAGGAGGAGGGAGAGAGAAAGAATTTTGAAAGGCGCGCAATCGTCAGAGCAAACCGTTCGCACTCCCTATCTCTTACGTCGGAAAGTGGACATGTACAATGCACTTCGATCATGGCGGCGACAGTGCTTTTCATGGACCCCAGTGAGAGCAATAGGCAATGATATACAGAACTTCAGATGAATCCACTATTCTTCTTTCCCCCCTTAAACAAATGCGACATTTCACTCAAGATTCTGACTTTCGGTCCCTGGGAACAAATCTCCTCTATATCAAGGCTTTGCTTTGCAGACTAATTCTTTCTCCTCACTTTTTTTCCCCATGGGGAAAGCGTTCTTGCGGTTCTAAAAGAACTTCACTATATATGCATTTGTGACCAACCAACTTCAACGTGCTTGTGGAAACTCTTCTGAAACCAGCTCAGAATTTCTGAATGCTGAATGCTCTGTTTAGGGTTCTCCATCCAACTAGAACTCTCTTAAGATTGTGCAGCTATATCTATTAATTTGGTCTTCAACATGTTAGAAAGATTTCCGACCCTTTTTTTGACCTCCGCCCGCCTCAAAATGCAACTAGGAGGGGCTGACATCGACTTACGAACAAATCTGAAGCATGGTAACACTTTGCGGCCTTCAAGCAACGCGTATGGAAACTGCATGTACTCATCTAAGTCATTCATAAGAGGGAGACAGAGAAGAAAACGGTAGTGAAAATTTCTAATTGGCCCTCCTCACTTCCAGCTTATGGTCCACCAGGCCAGGCCCTTGTGGGACCTAAAGGTGTTGGAGCTCACGGCATCATAGTCTGACCAAAAAACTTGACATTTACTTTATTATGATGAGACAATTTCTCTGATACAAACATTACAAGATTTGTTCCTTGTTCCCCTTATTTACCCAATCAGTAGCCATCGTCACTACCTAGGGCAGCAGCCATAGAGACTACATCAAGAATATCATTTTTGTAACTGACAAACACTATATCCGTTGGAGGGTTGATTTCCCAATACAACTGCTCGAAATAATACGTCAAAAATGGAAACATCAGGCAATTATCGCTGCAAATCAGTTCAGGACCTTCATAATCTTGATAAGCTTATCAGTCAGTTGGGCCAATCATTTTCTCGGGCACAACAAGATTATCAAATTCCTCGCTTGTTAGCACTCCCAGTTTCAACGCAGCTTCCTGCAGAGTAAAAATGTTGGTTAGATATTTCATTTTAGCCATCCAAAGATGAACCATAAACACCACCATAAATAACATCAAACACTCCACTGTACACATTATCCTCTCCTTGAATACAAACCTACCCTTCCTAGGAGCCAAACAATACAAGTGAGGTTAAATGCAACAACCAACCAAACAGCATGCACCAAAAAGATGCTTGTCTAAGAAGAACAGGATATTATTACAAGCATTAAGGTTTTGCATACTTGGCTACCTACCCGAAAACAAATGATAAATCACGACAAAGGTTCCTAAGAGTGTCACAAGAGACTAATATACTCAATAAAGAATGGCACTGCATAGACAAGAGCAGGAATTATACCTTCAGAGTAGTTCCTTCCTTGTGTGCTTTCTTGGCAACGGCTGCAGCATTGTCATAACCAATTTTCTGGAACCGAAACACAGACAAAGTTGAATCAGTAAGTGCTAACACAAAGCACAGGCATTGAGAATGCATAGGCATCAACAAAGACAGAACGTGGGTGGAAACATACAGGGTTCAAGGATGTGACAAGCATCAGTGACTGCAACACCACAGAGCCACGAGAAAGCATTACTTGATACTGAAATCTTAAACATTGCAAAATATGGACAAATTCTAAAATCTGTACCACAGCATCAACTTACCTCATGCAGCAATTTTGAAATTCTTTCCTTGTTAGCTTGAATTCCTCGTACACAGTTCTTTTCGAAGGAGGCAGATGCATCCGCAACCAATCTTATTGACTGTGAGTAGGAAAACAAAACCACTTCTAAGACAACATAAACTGGTTGAGTAAGATCCCAAGTGTGCATGTATTAGTAATATAGCAGGTGACAATATTTTGAATCGAGATATCAAGAGATCAAGACCATAGATTCAGATGGGCTTAAAAACTTTTCTTGGAAGGTCAACAACATAATATTTCATTCATAGAACCCTCCAAATTCCCAAATAGCTTATGGTTGAAAATTTCAAAAGAAGATTGCCAGGATGACTAACTTCTGCCCCAGATTCACTATCAGATAAGATATGAATTTTCCTATGTAATCATAGCCAGTTGATGTTGGACAATGGCACACTTGGCACCTCCAATAAGGTAATAATTCTGCAGAGAAAGAATATTACTTGTTGATGTTTATAACCAAAATCATATGATAATAGAACGTACATGTAGAACACCATTGGCAATCATTGGCTTGAACACGTTTAGTTCAAAGTGACCATTTGATCCACCCACTGTAACGGCCACATGGTTTCCCATTACCTGAAAGATATTCAGGGGAAAAAACACTTGGTGTAAAAGAAAAAGGTCCTAAACCACTATTGAAACAAACCATTATGGTATAAGCACCTTATGTCTGAACCAAAAAGAATAAAGGAAGACTAGGAAAGTCTATACTTTCTGTACATCTTCTTACTTGCTTGCTAACAAGTACCCCAATTGCTCACTTAATGTAAGCAACCAAAATTTAACACTGTAAACTTACCTGAGCACAGACCATAGTGAGTGCTTCACATTGAGTAGGATTGACCTTCCCCTGAAACATAATAGGTAATGTCAAGGGGAAATTATTGGGGTTTCTGATAACACAAATCTAATGTGAGGAATGAGATGGAGGTTTTACAGGCATAATACTGCTGCCTGGCTCATTTTCAGGAAGAATGAGTTCACCAAGGCCACAACGCGGACCACTGTCCAGGAGAAACACAATGAAAACCTTTCAGAAAGTATAATATATAATCTGCAAGGTTGATCGTAGGCATACAGACCTTCCTAACAACCGAATGTCATTTCCAATTTTCATCAGAGAAACAGCAACTGTGTTAAGGGCTCCACTTGTTTCAACCAAAGCATCATGTGCAGCCTGCCAAAAAAGGGAATATATGAGCTCCTTAAATTATTCTATGTTATGTACGACAACATGAGAAGAACCCCCATTACTCATAAAAGTGAAACAGCTGCTCCTACAACATTGAAAGAATAGAAAAAAATGAAAGAAGAGTAGGAGAACTAGGTGATGAGGAGCTAACCAAAGCTTCAAACTTGTTTTCTGCAGTAACAAATGGTAAGTTGGTTTCTTCAGCTACTGCTGCAGCTATCTTTACATCAAACCTAGATTACACTCATACAAAGACAGCGGTCAAATAAAACATTGAGAACCGAAGCATAAAGGCATCTTTCAGAGTAGTAACTAAAGGAACAATACAGCATTAATTTTACTTATTGTTTGAATCCAAGAAACAACTTAACAAATTTCTGAAAATAATTTCTGGAACAAGAAAAGCAAATGTGTTAAAAAGGGCAGATCCACAAGAACAGAGTTCCATGAAAGGGCTTAGAAGATCAATAACACACAGCGTTATGAAGCCAGAAGAATGAGAACAAAGCAATGATAGCTGTCCCTTGAACAGTACACATCACAAACACAAAAAGAAATAAAATTACTTCAACCTCAAATCAATAACATACCCTTTCTTTGTGTTCAATCCTGTCCCTACAGCAGTACCACCCTGTGCAAGCTGCTCATACAAAATCTCCAATCAGTCAGAAATGGAAAAGGGAACAGAAGAGAGAGCAAAAAATTAGTACCTTAATATGGACAGCTAACCTGATAAATCCGAGGTAAAGTGCACAAGACCCGGTCAACTCCATACTTCACCTGCAACCAAAGAACAACACTATGAGAAGTTCATCCCAACAGAAGTCAATCTTGTCCATTCCATCCAAACAGGGTATGTGATCTTACTTGTGTAGAATAGCCACTAAACTCTTGCCCAAGAGTCAAAGGTGTGGCATCCTGAGTGTGGGTACGTCCAATTTTTACAATATCTTTGAATTCCAAGGACTGGTAAAAACAAAATAAACATTAGGAAAATTAAAATAGTATTTCAAAAGAAATGGACCGTGCAAAAGGCAGATGTATGAATAATTAAAAAATATACGAAATTGAAAGGAGAAAAAACCATGGTTGAAATGGGAAAGAGTCCTACATTTTAATCCCAGAATGTTCTCACAGAATATATACATAGAAATTTAGCAAGTTGAAGACAATGTTGTCCACAAGAACAATAGAAATGTCCTTATTGGTAGTGATAAAATGAGATGTATGTCATACTAAGATGGTCCATCAGGCCACTTCGTGTAGCCAAGTTCACATCATACATCTCAACATAGCATGACAGTAAACACCAAGTTGAATTACATGCGACACGGAGGGCTTGATCCAGGTGTATGACTCAAAAGACATAAGGACTTCAGAAGATGAAATACCCAACACAGCATATAAGAAGCAAGGGAACAACAAAAAAGTCAAATTTGGCCATCATGTTCTAATCTACTTCTGAATGTTCAACACAATACATAGACATAGAGTAGCAACAACTGTCAAACTTGACCATCATGGTTCAATATGCTCCTAAAATGATAAAATAATCATCAAACCTTTGCATTTAGTGTTGTATGCAACTGTTTCAAATTAGGTATTAATCTTGAATTGATTTCCATTGCAGCTGCGATATGCATTACCTGAAGAACAAGAAAACTGCGTTACTTGACAAACAACGACAAGAAACCAGATTGTTGGATGATAAAATGGATTAAAAGCACAGGGGTAATATTCTTGAATGCTTTTAACCAACAGAAATGGAACAGTTTAAAATAACTTCAACCATGCATTGGCTTAGATGTAAGGCAGGAGATAAAAGATACAAAAGGCTTACAGTAGGGAAGGTGTCATTAGAAGACTGTGATCTGTTCACATGGTCATTAGGGTGCACAAACTTTTCACCACGCTTATGACCAAGGATCTCAGCTGCTCTGTTTGCAATGACCTATAATAAAACATAGTTACCACATAATTTAGAAACAGAAATCAGATTGGTTAACAAACAAAAGTTGGAATGTTTTTACAACCGAAATACCGGCAGTTCCACCACATGCATAATTTGCAGACACTACATGCTTAAAATGAAGAATAAATTTATGGTTTATTGATAGACAAAACCACAACTTCCACCTCCATCAAATTATCAGCACTTAGTAGCACGCTCTAAGATCAGGCACATAGTTTGTCATTGGCATAAATTTCAATAGAATACCTCAAGGACTACCAAATGCATTTGGCACAATGGTTGTAGACAGGGAAAATCTGCATAACATATTCAGTTGGGGCCTTAATTTGTTTCTCTTATTTTTCTGGTTTCATTGTGTTACTGTTACTCAGGTCTACCCTCTAGATGAACAGTTAAACTCTTAAGTACACAATGGCACCTAGTTAACCCATAAGCACGCGCAAACCTCATTGGCATTCATGTTAGTTTGAGTGCCGCTGCCAGTTTGCCAGACAACAAGTGGGAAATGATCGTTCAGCTTTCCCTCCGCTACTTCCTGGGCAGCTTGCATTATCGCTTTCCCTATCGACGGGTCAAGTCCATAATCGACGTTCACCTGCAACACACCACGTTACATACATCCTGAAAAAACATTATGTTGTACTCAAGTGATTTTTGCACTATAGTTTATTTAAAACGATTGTTAACTATATTGAAAAAATGCACTTGAGAAATTACCTAAGACAAAATGCAAAAGTTAGATTTCAATTACTTGAGGAAGAAATAGTACTAAAGTCCGACGGGGGTAAAAGGATAAAGCCGAAAATAAATGACCTTGGCAGCGCATTTCTTAAGGATGCCAAAGGCACGAATGATCGGTTCAGGCATTCGTTCGCGCTCGCCTCCAATCTCAAAGTTCTGCAACGATCTTTGCGTTTGTGCGCCCCACAACCTTTAAAGGAGATTTAATATAAAAACACACACAGAATGAAGCACTGTCTAACCGTAGATTTCAAAAGCAAAAGAAAATACTCCAGGAAGGCAAAGACATCGAGAAGCAAGACTAACTTGTCGGAGGGGACGAGGATTGGTCCGAAAGTGTCCCTTTCCTCTCTGAAAGACGTCGAATAGGGTCTCCAGAGAGTAGCACAACGCAACGCCCCTGTCACTGATCCACCCGACAGTCGCCGGGACACAATATAGATCGCCATTTCTTGGTCTACCTGAGCTCACAAACCACAAATCATCAATAACATCTCCTCACAGACATTCACTAGCATATATATGTATATAAAGAGAGAGAAAGGAGGAGAGACCCGAGGATCGTCGGAGGAGGGACAGAGACGGGAAGGTGGTTGTGGTGATTTAGATACAGGGACCAATAAGTTTAGGTCAAATTAATAATTAAAAAGTATTGGGAGGGGAGAATCGTGGGACGCAACGTGACGCCGGAGGAGTGGTGGACTGGTGGGATACTCTGGACCATGCTTAAGTACTTACTTGGGGGTTTAAGCTTCCGCTACTGCTAGTTCAACGAATACGAATTTCCCCACCAACGGTGGAAACGGTTAAAATAAATAAATAAAAGTTAATAATTTTCCAGATAAAATAAAGGAAAAATATATTTTTCACCCACAAATTATCGGAGTAGTGACACATTGCACCTCAAACTACCATCTTTAAGATATTACACCCTCAAACTACCAATGTTATATACTTTACACCCTAAACTACTCACTTTGACACATTACACCTCTAACTACTAATATTAAACACTTTGCACTCTCTATTTGACAATAATACCCTTGAGAAATTAATGAATTAATAATAATATCTAAAGGCATTATTATTATTTTAGTTTGAAAATTTGATAAAGATAAAGTACAAAGTGTTAAATTAATAGTTAAAAATGTAATGTGTCAAAATTAGTAATTTAAGGTACAAAATATAAAATATATAGTAATTCGTGGATAAAAATGTATTTTTTTCGTAAAATTATCATTTGACTCGAGAATTCCACCGAAGTTTTCGAGGGCTGAAGGTTTTATGGTCGCGAGGGATCTTTGGACTTGGCGAGAACTGAGGAGTACTATAATGGGCTGCCTTTGCTTGGGTGTCGGTTGCATTGGGTTGGATCGAACAGATAAACTAACAACTACAATGTTGCTCCGTATTGGCAGCAGCCTAAATTAGATGTATAAATGGGCTATCCCTTGATTCGATCCCCACAGATGCAGCTTTTTTTTTTTTGGGTAATTGATGCAGCTTGTTACGGATGCTACCTTTTCGATATTCTCTCATGATTAGTCCATCAAACTGAACTACAGTCTTCCCCAAAGTGTCTAGATCTTGGTCCTGGGCCTAGATACCGGCCAACCCCTCGGGGTTTTTTTTTTCTTTTTTTTTTTTTTCGATCCCTTGGAATTACTCACTCAATTAGGAGATATTGTTTCTTTTGCATTTTAAGAATTTTTTAAATTTTAAAAATATACAAACTGAATATATTTAAATATCAATACAAATCAATATTTCTACACATATATCAATAAATTCTAATATTATTTAAAAATTCTTAAAATACTCTAAATTTTAAAAATTCAACTAACCAAACATCCTCTTAATTTGCTTTGTTGAAACCTTAAACACGCCGCACGCGTGGACAAGTACAACAGTACATGAGGGATGAAAAGCCAGAATCATATGTAATTGCAAAGTTGTACATAACAAACAAACAAAACGTTGGAGGCGGCCGTGCGCTTTTTGGAATTGGGGCTAGGAAACATGGATGGCAGCAGGCATTGCCTCCTCGACTGCGTTGGGTTCCATAGAATTTATATTTTCTCTCTATGGGTAATTCTGTCCTTCTAATAGAACCGCTTATAAAGGAGTCTACAACCAGAGCAATCGAACCTCTTCCTAGATACTTAAGGCTTAACTAACCAAGCAACTAAGGGTACGTTGCAAACCCAAGATTTTTTTAGAATTTTTATAAATTTTGTGAAAATTAAGATAGATTAGGACATGTTTATTTGTAAAAATATTTTAAAATACCATATGATTTAACAAAATTTATAAAACGAACATTTAAAATTTTAAAAATTCTTACACAAATATCAATATTTTTACATAATCTCTAATAACTTTTTACACAAATTTTAATACATTTTCAAAATCATCTCTCTCTACATCTTTTTATAAATTCTAACAAAATTAAATATTTTTAAAACTTTTCAATAACTTTTACACGTAAACTTACAAAACTCCAATCTACATAAATATTTACAATTCTATCAAAATTTTAAAAATCTTATAATTTTTTATAAACCGAACATCTCCATTAGAATTTTTATTCAATTTTGAAGGAAAAAAGTATTGAAGAATAAAATTTTATAAAAGTTAGGGGAAAAAAAGATGATTAAATTAAATTTTTTATATTTAAAGTTATGTGGAAAAAAAGATAATTAAATGTTTTTTTGTTATTTTATTAATTAAAATTTGGAGTTAATTCTATTTTTAAAATGATAATTTCAGCGCTGTAGAAGGGTAAAGTTGTCCATTCCGATAGACGGACATGGCCGTACAAGACAGCATTGATTTGCTAGCGCACAAAATAAGGAACAGTGAAGACACATAAAGCACGGGTTGGGTGGGGCCGACTAATGATGCCAGAAGTCTTTCTGATCTGGCAACTTACGCCAGCCTAGCATTTTCCACGCATCATGCATGTGGGTCCCGTCTTGCCTGTACAGCCACATGCACAGGATTCCACCCATTCAGCTCCTAATTTCGGCAAAATCCTCAGTAACACAAGGAAATTGGAGTCTCTTCTGTTTCTTGAAGCTCCTTTTGGGCCGAGATAAATTATGTGTCGGCAATATACTGTTTCCTTTTAGATTCCGGCGATAAAAACAAGTTATTGGTAGCTAGGATCTTGGAAAACGTTATTCAAATTACGCTTTCCGAGATAGATGCGCGGAATTTGCTTTTGCATTGTCATGTGAATAGGTGAAAATCGTAAACAAAGAACTGGCTTTCTTTTCTATCTGTCGCTTTCCTAGTACCAGCCATTAGGCCTTCTTTTTTTGTTTTCTTTTTTTTCGTGTACTCCATTGGCACTATATACATAAAAGCTCCTCTGTTTCTTCTTCTTCTTCCTCTTACTATTCCCGCTCTGGCTCTTGTTCTTAAATTCAATCTACTTTTACCTCATTGGGGTTCTTGATTGTTGTTTCCCGGTGCAGAGTGTTCCGGTGGTTCGAGTCGAGGGAGGGGCAAAGAGACATATGAAGAGGCTAGTGAGTACGTTGGTTTTGTGGCATATCGAGTTCATTAATTTACTGTTATTGGTTGTGAGATTTCAGCATGTGGATCGTTTGCCATGGTTGTTATTCATCGTTTCGGTGGTTGTTAGGTTGTTAGGTTGAATCTGATGTGGGTATTGCCAGTGTTTGATGATAACAGTGACCTTTTTAAATGTATATATACGGTGTTTACCTATGTTGTCTGGTGATCAAACTATCTGACGGTGTGTTGTATCATTTTTTGCCGCATAGTTTGGATTTCGGAGTTTATGTTGTATTTATGTTAATGGAATTTCTATGAATCCTTGGTCGTTTAGACGGTGTTTTGAAGTGGATGTTCCAGGATTATGTGTTATGTTCTTCGGGTGCGGTTGATAGTAGAAAGTTGATTAATTTGCTATAAGCATCTTTGCTAGATTGGCTCCACTGCTTTTTCCTTTAGGTTATGTACATTTATACAGATGCTAGTGACTTTCAGAAGACTGGTTTGTGCACATTTTACACGTCATTGTCGAAGGTATATATTTTCATGCTGATGAGTCCAAGCCAGTGACGCGGTTTCTATGCCCAATTGTATTTCCGTAGTGATCTAGTATAAATGGAAACTCGAAATTAATATTGTCTTTACGTAATCCTTTCGGTCTTCGAGCAAGTTTTATTGGCCATGCACTGGTTTTTCATGTAGTTGTGGAATTGAATTCAAAGATTTTATTGGACCTGCACTGGTCTTTGATTTTAAGATCCGGTGTTTGTGTTGGCCCTGACCTTTCTTTTCTTCACTTCTTTCCAGTACAGGTGCCTCTGCTTTTGCTTTTGGCAGTAGCTGTTGCTATTGAACATCATGGAGGAGGACGTGATGGACAATGCGAATATACGAGGTCTTTGGATCCCAGACCGCACAGTGTGTCCATCTTGGAGTTTGGGGCAGTGGGAGATGGGATGACATTGAACACAGTTGCCTTTCAAAATGCCATTTTCTATCTGAAATCCTTTGCTGACAAGGGTGGGGCGCGGCTTTATGTTCCGTCAGGCAGGTGGCTTACTGGAAGTATAAACCTCACTAGCCATCTCACGCTCTTCCTTGAAAGGGGTGCTACCATTCTAGGATCCCAGGTTCTCATTTCGACTTTACTTACATTTTTCAGTTCGATCTTTCCACTTCAGAAGATAAAATTACCTGTGAAAATAACATGTTTTCTTACATTTTAGGCAAGAAACGTCTCTTAGCAGTATTGTGGGAGCTGTGGACCGTATAATACTTGCATATGTGCATGATGGTGATGCTGTTACTGTAATGTTTTTTTTGTCTCGGGGCAGTACTGAAGTCCATGCAAAGATAATCCCGGCCGGTTAGTGAGTTAGGCTCAGAAAATCATGTCCAAGTATTGGAGGGGAATTAATAGGACAACAGATGATTAAACTCTTGAAAAGATTTCTTCCATTGGGTAGCTGTTAATACGAAAAACAGAAATTCATTATAAACTATTCGTACCTTGTTCACATATTAACAGTAATTGATATGAATGTCTAGACGTTCTTATGTTTAAGTTATAGCTTTTGCAGGATTATGCTCACTGGGAGATAGTAGATCCTCTTCCATCTTATGGTCGAGGGATTGAATTTCCAGGTGGGAGATATCAGAGCTTGATTAATGGGCAAAATTTAAGTGATGTGGTGATAACAGGTGATGAATTTTCTGATTATCTGTCTAGTAGGCACATCTGACTTGTGTCTCCCGCATATAATTTGCTCTCGTCTTTTGATGAATAGGTGATAACGGGACTATTGATGGCCAGGGTTCTGTCTGGTGGAAGCAAGTGGAGTTTCATTCTTTTAATCACAGCCGACCACATCTTGTAGAATTTATTGGCTCTAATGATATCACTATTTCAAATCTAACCTTCTTAAATTCTCCTGCTTGGCACATCCATCCAGTGTACTGCAGGTAGCTCTGCAAAAATGCTGTCTTATCTAGCTCATATGTCTAATTTCCTGCATCCTTAACTCTCGGTTCTGTAGTGCTTCTTGTAGAAGAAAAGTTTATGAACTGATGTCTGTTTATATGTGGATAACATGCAGCAACGTGCTAGTTGAAAACATAACTGCTGCTGCTCCACCAGAATCTCCTTACACTTGTGGTATAGTTCCAGGTTTGTCCAAGAACTTCTTTCATTTAGGAGAATTGGTCATGTCTACTGCTTGTTTTAATGTCTTTATTGTAGACTTCCCCTGAAATGAATTATTTTAGTTTCTTCTTCCTTATCTCTGTAGTGCTGTAGATGGATAACTTGCTACTTGGTATATTTTCTGTTCTCCGATGTGTCATATATATGCTTTTTGAGAGAGTATTTTTAGGACTGAATTATGTAGCAGATGTATAATTGCATAATTTCAGATTCTAGCAATTCCGTTTGCATTGAGAACTGCAACATCAGCATGGGTTATGACGCAATCGTGCTGAAGAGTGGTTGGGATGAATATGGAATTGCCTATGGAAAACCGACCACAAATGTCCACATCAGAGGCGTTTACCTTCAGTCTTCTTCTGGCGCCGGCCTGGCTTTTGGCAGTGAGATGTCTGGAGGCATCTCCCACGTTCTCGCCGAGCAGCTTCATCTAAGAGACTCGTTCATTGGTGTTGAACTAAAGACAGTCAAAGGCAGAGGTGGCTATATGCAGGAAATCTCTGTCTCGGATGTAGAATTGGAGAATATTCACTTGGCAATCAGGCTAACAGGTCAATGCGGGTCTCATCCAGATGAAGATTATGATTCCCTTGCACTTCCAGTTGTGACGGGTGTCAGCTTTAGGAATATGGTCGGTACAAATATCACTCTTGCTGGAAATTTATCCGGAATCAATGAATCGCCTTTCACATCAATCTGTCTTTCCAATATTACATTCTCCATCCATTCCAAATCTTCTCCCTCGTGGTTTTGTTCCAATGTGATGGGTATTTCTGAGTTCGTGTCTCCTCGACCCTGTACAGACCTCCAGGACTCATTTTCAAATTCTTCCTCAGCTTGCTTTCTTCTCTTATATCCAAGTAGCCATTCTACAGTTTTGTGATATAATCCCCTTGTAGCCATAGTTGTTTGTTTCTCTCTGTACATGAAAACACTAAATGCTTCTCTCATTTTTATATTCATGAGGACAATGTTGCAGTAAATTTCACTGTAGAAATGGTCGATCCAAAAGTATGCTCTCACACAATGAACATGTCAAGCATAAATGTATAGTGCTTTATTCCTTTCAATCTCGGTGTAAATGCCACTGCCACTACCCCTTCGCCCTCGACTTAGATTGTGTTTCACAGTAACTACTGGATTTGGGTACGAGCACCAATGAAGTTTCCTCTGCTTTATTTTTGGGCTTGGCTTTTCAATCTGTTCTGGATCTACCCACAGTCCCTTCCAATGTTTGCAAAATGTCAATTAAGGTCAAGTCTTATGTTTATGAATGTCAGCTAAGTAGAAGAAGACCTGGGAATTAAGGGGTGCAAAATGACTTTTCTCTCAGAAATATTTTTAAGTGCGGACAAAAAATTATATAACATCATTCTTTATTACAAAACAAATACTTTCTTAAAATGAGGAAATAAGATCCTTTTAATTTGATCGTGTGGGCTATAGCCTATTTCGAAAATCAAATTTATAATCTTTAAAATCAAATTTCACAAAAATTTATAGAAGACTGAAGCTGACACTTGCCAATACTTTGAAAACGATTGTTGTTATGCCTTTTTTTTTTTGGTGATCGGTACTTGTTATGAGCGAGAAGGACCTATTGGAGAGTGTCAGTGGAGGATTATCATGTACTAGTTTATGCTTATTTAATAAATTATCTTGTTTACGAAAAAAGAAACTTTAAATGTAGTATCAACTTTTCCTCGGCTTTTGTGAGTCCCTGTTGACTTTGGAGGTTCGGAGAGGCCCAAGTAATGATCATGAATTAGTGACTATAATGACAATACAAATCTTAACTTTTTACTTATTAACGGGTTGCCTCCTAAACTGTTAGGTAGAAACTGAGATTATGTTGATAAGGTACACGGTCCTAGATTTGATTCTATATGAAATCATACTAGCGCCTACAGCTTAAAATAGGAGTATATGTGGCTCCACTAGCTCTTCGGGATTAGCTATTAAGCTCTTAGATAGATTAGTGCGTATTTACCATACTAGATACATTCGAGCCCAGTGCATAGATTTTGTACAATGGCTTTCTCTTGTTACTCAAAAAAATAATTGTTCATTTTTTTTTTATTAAGTGATGTTTAATTGCAAAAAATCCTTCAAATGTGTAGAAAATTTACTAGTGTTATGAATATTTAGATATATTGGAGTTTATAAAGAGTTGGTGAAATTTTTTAAAGATATTTGATTACAATTGATTTTTTTTTTTGTTCGTAAAAAAAATGTAGAGTGATGATTTGATTTTTTTTAAAAGCATTTAAGTTTGTGTTAAATTTTTTGAGATCTTAAATGTTAGCTGGTGGTGAATTTTTTTGGTGGTCTAGGTACTGGAACTAATAACATTCAAGATTATGCAGGATTACACACAAAAGATCCGTGGGAGGAAGATTGAAAGCCAAGGAAATTTCAGCCTTGGAACATTTAAATTGAGGCACCAAAATTCAACAATCTTAGAGGATCATTCTTAACTCGTTCCTTTTTGGTCATTACAAATAATTAACATTAAAATTTACGACAAGCCTCGCTTATTCATATCAAACACATCAAGCAAGATCAGTAGGATAGTGAAAACACACCAAAGCAGCACTAGAAGTCTAGAACGGCTCATTTATCAAAGCCAACGGGCTGGCCTTGAAAGACCGAAGCAGCAAGCCTCTCACTTGTACCTCACTCAAGCATAGACATCAGGATTGGCCAACAGGCATTCCTCCACCGTCTTGTACAACCCAAAGGCCTTGTCTTTGCCCTCCTTGATGTCCTCCTCTTTAAGCTCGATGTCACCCTTTGTGTGATAATGGCTAGTCATCTTGCAGACGCTCCCTTCACCCGTGGCCTCAAACTTAACCTCATAAGAGATTGACTCAAGCTTGTCACCCAACACACCTCCTTCAATCAAAGTGTACTTGCACAGGTAATTCTCTGTGTCAAGGGCATCAATCTTGTGCTTCAAGTACTTGAACTGACTCCCTACCAAACCATAAGCCCAGAAACACATGTTATGTCAATAAAATGAAGTATGATTTCTATTTGTACTGTCCCCGTTGTAGCATTAGAATTGATGAGCATTAAGGAGAAGTTACCAACCCTCAGGGAAAGTGGTCTTTTTGATGCTGCCAACGCCTCCATCTCCTTCAATGAACTCAATGGTCTTAATGGACTGAGGGACAAGCTTGGGAATGAGGTTGTGGGAGTCGAGGATCAAAGCCTTGAATATATATCTTAGAGGGAGGGACAGAGGTGGTGAACTCTTGGGTGAAAGTGGTGACACCCATAGCACAAAGATCTTAATTTGATGGAAGGGAATTTGCTAAGGATCAGTATTTTGACCTGTGGAAATGAGATAGAAGAGGTGTGATATTTATAGAAATTATTGAGCTTGATTTGAGTGTATATCGGGTAGTATGATTCTCTTTCAGTCTTTTCATACACACAACTCAGAAGCACTCCATTGTAGAAGGGTACGAGGACCTTTGTTTCTAGATGGGGTTGTCCCATATAAAATTGGAACAGCCAGTTCCTTTTGGACGCCTATCAACTTTTACGGGAAAAACAACACTCCTGACTTATCTACACTAACACGCGGACTTAACCAGGGTTGAATGATGCAACTTTTTCTTTTTGCTTGCCTAGGCTTAAATGATGCAACTTTAAGACTACCTAAAGGAAAAGTTGAAGTTGAAGGCCTGGAGGAACAAAGGAATAATAAGGAAAAATATATGAAGTATATAATTGTGCTCCTGGTAATATTGGTTTCAAAATCTGTGATTCTAAATTTTTTGATTTATGAACAGCGGTAGCATCGTTAGTAGAATCGAGTGTAAGAAATAAAAATTTTTAAACTTAAAAAATTTAAACTAAGATAAGTGAGACAAGATTTTAAGTGGTTCAGTCATTGACCTACATCCACTGTTGGAAAGGCCCAACTGGGCATTCGGTTTTCTCACTTATATTCAAAAGGTTACATTGAGACTTTATTTATAAGCCATTGGTTTCAATTGCCCACATTGCTTTATGTGGGACTTTACATTTTCAACACTCCCCCGCAAACTCAAGGTGGACCCACCTTGAGTTTGGACTTACAAAACAAGGAAAATAAAGTCGCCGGACTCTGCCGGATGATCGCCGGGCTCTTGCCGGACGGTTGCCAGACTTTTCCGGATGGTTGTCGGGTCACCAGATGGTCGCCGGACTCTGCCGGACGGTTACCGGGCTCTGCCGGACGGTTGCCGGACTCTGCCGGATGGTTGACGGATCATGCCGCTCTGATACCATGTAAGAAATAAAAAATTTTTAAACTTAAAAAAATTTAAACTGGGATAAGTGAGACAAGATTTTAAGTGGTTCGGTCATTGACCTACATCCACTGTTGAAGGCCCAACTGGGCATTCGGTTTTCTCACTTATATTCAAAAGGTTACATTGAGGCTTTATTTATAAGCCATTGTTTCAATTGCCCACATTGCTTTAGCAATGTGGGACTTTACATTTTCAACACAACAAGCGACGACCAATAGTTGCATCCACAAGGAAATTACTTTAAACGGATTATCGAGCCCACAGCACGTCGAACATGATGTCATCTGTAAGTATTTTGATTGGAGGTGGGCTGAGATGACCACATTTGCCTTTTCGAATCTTAAAATTTTGAAGTGATTAAAATTTGAGATATAAGTGAAAAATTTATAGAATTAAGAATACTTGAATGAATATTATAATAAAGAATAATAATTTGATAGAAAAAGATAGATTATTTTGTAGCTTTTTTAACTAGGTTCAAAATTAAAATTTTGACACTCAAATACCACTCTAATGTGTCAATTGTTTTGGGTTGGTCTCACGAAATTTGTTTACATGGCACGCCGCAGTAATTTCAGTTTGAATTGCAAGTTACGAGCAACATTAAATGGTGTGAGATCTATATATTGTGTATATCTCTTTTAAATTTATGTTATAATTTGAGCAAAAAAATTATAGAGAATATTGATCACAGTAGAGTCTATATATTAAATTTGAGTTATAATGTCGAAATATATTTGATAATTTCATAACTTAGTTCTCCGTTATTATTGAAGCAACATTTTTTTAAAATATATTTTTTATTAGCTTCTTAACACTCGTGACGAAAAGATGATGAAAACACTATTTTTCTGGCTCCATTGATATTGTTTGTAGTGGAACACATCATGGCACTGAGTGCTCCACTAAAGACCATAAAATCTGAAAGGTTATGCGGAACCACTTCTTTCTTCCTTACATTTTCCCATATGCATTGTGGTAGGTCGTATTTCCTTTTCTCGTGCTCTCCTAAATATCCGTCAAAGAAAAACATATCTGAAAATAATACACGGCTCCATTTCTTCTGACTTTGTATTTAATTTCAACAAAGTCAATAACATTGCATTTGCACAAAATGCGAGCCAAATGGTCAGACCCAAAGGCAAGCAGATTGTGGAATCGCTACAAGTGGGGCTATACCTATCTATCCAAAGAGGTAAATTTTGTTTGCTCTTCCAACTTCCTCTTCTGGAGTCCTATAGAAAGATTGAAAAGTATGGTTCTGTACGTCGCACTCTCATTGTTGTGTCGTGATGTGGATATGAGTGTGATGAGAGGGACATGTGAGCTACCAGAGGGAAGAACATAGTTTTGCCAAATTATGGGTCCAAGTTCTTTCTATGGAAATTCTTAAAGAGGACTTGGAACGAAGCTCCGTTGATCCAGTCAGCAGTAAAAAATGCAGGATCAAAATTAATCCACAGGTAATCATAACTTTGAATCCATTTCAATTAATTCTTGATTCTAAACAGGGCATTAGTAGACCTTGAGATTTTTTTTCCTCACCTTTTGGGTAAACAGAGTTAAAAGTTAGGCTTTGTAGGCCGCCACATTTGAAGACTAGAATAAAGGAATTGAAATCCCCATCATACATTGCCTGTGAAAAATGTCTTGAATCCACTTTTTTTCATCGGAATCTAATTCTTCAAAGTTCAAAGTATTCCTCTTTATCTTCTTTTTCTTTTTTCGAACTTTTCTGTCCTCTTTCTTTCTAGATTAAAGAAAACTCAATGGCACAAAACGTGTTGGGCATCAAATATATCCCTATCAACCCAGCTAAAAAGCATTACCCCACAAAAAAAAAAAATTTCCATGCCCAAATTAATATGTATAGCTTCTTTCTGTAAATTTTCAGTTGGGTCAAAAGATGCAAGTCACCAAATTGACCATCTTTACATGGTCATCATCTATCGCTTGATAAGTCTGTTCATTATTTTTTGTAAAATTACGAGAATGGTACTAAAATAATAAATTAATATTTAGGAATTACATACTTATACGAGAGTCAGATCATATGATAGCAAAAAAACAGAGTTGAAGAAGCAATTCAATTCAGATATGATGCAGTTTAATAAAAAAATCATGACCACCATTCAATTTTCCTTTTCACGAACTTGTCGTGCGCGGTAGATCCTTCATGCACTTGCCACTTCGAACACGTTTCAACCTCTTCAATGATCAAAAAGTAGGCTAGAGCCTAGAGGTTGAGGTCCCGCTTCCCCGTTCACGCTGGGCCATAAAGGACGGGGATAAGGGTAAGGCTTAGGGCCCGCACAACTGCTGTGGACTTAATTGTTAATAATTAATATTCGATCCTCTTAAATAAATAAATATTCGACTCCTCTTTTTGGGGCTACGTGAATTTCCGTTTAAAGAAAGCGTAGATGGACGGTGATGATTCAAGGTACGCTTCGAAAATATCTCTCGAGGCATTGTAAGCGTAACAAAGAAGCACTTGAGAGGATATTCGAGTTATTAAAAAAGAACCCGAATACTATTTTAAAAAAAAAGAGGCCAAGATTGTCTTTTTGTTATTTTAATAATTAAGTAAAATCTTCCGCGCGAGACCCATCCATTCCAAAGGTCAAATAATCAAAACGACTTATAATACCAAAAGCGAAATAAAACCGCGTGTTGGAACAAATGACCCAGGTGAGGGGGCAGTCTCGTCTTTGAAGTTTAAAACTTGTTTATTCAGTCAACGTGTATGGTAAGTTTCTGGTCAGAACCCTCAAACCCTGTCCTTAGAGATAACGCTACGGCATGTGGCATGGCCTCGGGTTTGTGAAACCGAAACAGCCGGTCCACAGGTCTAACCCCCACTTTCATCGGTTCATGGAATATGACCGGATTTCCCGCGAAAACTGCCGGTTTTTTTTAATTGGCCGAAAGAAGAAATTGCTCCTATTTTTACTCCTATGTACCCTGCCAAAATGTTGCCCCCTCTTCGTGCAAATTCACTCACTTGCCGACACTTTCTTGTCCGTAACTCCACACGTCTAGGATTCTCTGAATTTTTTTTAACTTTGCAACACTTGTTTCGAAGCCACAGCCCAGCTGCTTAAAATACTTTTTCACGCAGAACTCCAGCAAGTCCTCGTTAACTAATTTCTGATACTCCAACTTTCCGGCGCTTCTGGCAAAATTAAGCTCTGCAGCAGCGTAGCCCTAGCGTCCCCTGATCCAGCCCTGTCCTTGGCGCACAACTATTCATTCCTTATTACACAAAACACTCCGTATTACTCCAGCAAACTGTGTCGGTCCCACACCAGAATCCGCACACTTCTTACCGGTACACATTTACATTGTCAGAAACTTCGATCTTATCCTTCTTAACCCTACCAAACTTCTTCACTTCCTTTTTTCTGTGGGGGCGGACAGGGGATAACATGCTTTGCACTCTCCTTTAATGCAACGACTCAGTGGCTGCACGGTTGTTCCACTGAGCTGACATCCTTACTTAGGACATTCTCACCTATCACGACAACTCCTAGATTTCTGGATTCTATTTATTGGCACCTCCTGCTTTCCCAGGGGCGCCGCTAATTCATCTCATACCGTGAGCCCTAACCAGCAGAAATATATCCAATATCGTCTAGGTCAAGCCTAGAGTGAAAATTGCGCAGCCTTCTCTACTCTGCAGGGCCTTGAGACCGATTCATTCCAACGAAGCCAACAAACACGGCCAACGTTTAGTGCAGAGGAACAACAGCTTCCCAAGCAGGACACAAAGCAACATCTAATCATACATGTTTCTTAGCGCTTCCCTCAACGAGTTAGACATAGCCGCGGGAGAGAAAATACAATGACAGTTGAGGAGGAAGTTCAGGCTGCTGGGAAGAAAAAAGTACTCGTTGATATTCGAATGGACTGCCATAGCAGAGAGCTTCTAACCTGGGCTCTTCTGAAAGTAGCTGAGCCTGGAGATTGCGTGGTTGCGATCCATGTTGCTCGAGATTCCCGTAAGGCCTCGTTTGCGAAATTCGAAACTTTATAGCAATATGAAAGTAATTTACATGGGCTTTGTTGATTCATATCCTTGTTTCTTTTGGTCTGACCTATTATATCAATATAGATCAGGTTTCGGAATACAAGAACTTGTTGGATGGTTATTTAGAAGTTTATGAAGGCCTATGTAAGGAAAAGAAGGTTAGTGATTAAAATGCTTCAAGTTTCAATTTTTTTCATTCATTGGGATATTAATGGTTGATTATGGTTTGGCATACTCGGTTTCAGGTTGATCTCACTGGTCAGGTCTTCGCAGGAAGTTCAGTCCGAAAGGCTCTGGTCAGAGAGGCAAAGAGCCACGCTGCTGCGGCTGTAGTTGTGGGGATATGCAAGCAAAGCCCTCTAAGGTAGGAGGAACGCTAGAGCCTCTACTATGCATTGATTGTAGTTTTTATTAGACTTCTCTGATTACTCTAAACAGATAGCGTTTGCAGGAGTTGGAATTCCATAGCGAAATATTGCGCCACGAGACTGCCTTCTACGACCGATGTTTTGGCTATCCATAATGGGAAAATAGTCTTCAGAAGGTTCGCCGATAACCAACTACCAGGTTTGGAATTTTTGTCGAGTTTTAAGGCCCATCTTGTGGATTATTCAGATATCATGTGGGGAATCGGCTTGTGATTATGTCAGTTCTTAAAAGAGATCTAAAACCAAGTTTTCCTCTGCAGAAGTTCCCAGTCCCAGAGAATGCCGATCTGAATTTGGTGACTCCGAGGCAGAGTCTGAGAAATCTCTCTCTGACGTGGTTCCAAACTCCATAGATGGTTTAAGACCTATTGGTGAAGACTTCAAGGATGAGATTGGCAACCTTGTCCGCAAACGAAACGAACTTCCTTTGAGACAAACTTCTCTAGATGCTGGATACCCTGTGGAGCAGAAGCTTGGTTGGCCTTTACTCCGTCGAACCAGTTCATCAATTCCACAAACCCCAAATCCAAGGAAACTGTCTGTGGTGCAATGGGCAATGAGCTTGCCAGATCGTTCCCCAAAGCTAACTCCTCAGCATTCAGCAGTTAACGAAAACCTATTAGAAAGAGGTCTCAGTGACATTTCGGATGAGAGCATTAAAAATGGAGTATCCGAGTCGAGTGAGATACAAAAAGGCTTGGAGCATCTCTCCAAAACACACTCATCAGGGTGCAAAATGTTCAGTCTCGAGGTTCTGAAGACTTCAACTTCCCAGTTCTCCTCAGGTGAGTACCTTTTCATCCTGAAGTACTCGTGAAATCTCTTTTCCTCTTCAGACATATGCTCTACCTAAACTTTCCTGCTTTTCTGACAGCAAATATAATTGGGAAAGGGGGTTTTAACCGGGTATATAAGGGCATTCTTCCAGATGGCAAGCCAGTGGCAGTAAAGATTCTGAAGTCAACCAAAGAAGCATCCAAGGATTTTTCCCTTGAAGTTGATATCATTTCCTCACTGAAGCACAAAAATATCACTCCCCTGCTTGGCATCTGCACCAAAGATAATGCTCTAATCTCGGTTTATGAGTTCTTGTCCAAAGGAAGCTTAGAGGAAAACCTACATGGTAAATAAATGGGATTTATCCTTTTCTTCCCAGTTGCTAAAAATTGTCCGACACCACATTGATATGAGTGAATACGCAATGTAGGTGGAAGAAAAGATAAATGTGTTTTATCATGGGAAGATAGATTTAATATAGCTGTTGGGATTGCTGAAGCTCTAAATCACCTGCATAATGAATGTTCTCGACCCGTTATTCACAGAGACGTCAAGTCTTCAAACATTCTTCTCTCTGAGAAGTTTGAACCACAGGTACTGCCTCAGAACCATACATAATCAAAAGCAGTAACTGTCATGGATCTTTGATTTGACGAATTCTTGTTGCTGTTTGACAGTTATCTGATTTTGGACTAGCAATGTGGGGACCGAAAAATTCATCTTTTGTGACTGAAGATGGTGTAGTAGGAACATTTGGTTACCTTGCTCCTGAATATTTCATGTATGGGAAAGTAAGTGACAAGATTGATGTGTATGCTTTTGGTGTAGTTCTTCTTGAATTGTTATCAGGGAGAAAATCAATTGGTTCTGACGCTCCCAAAGGACAAGATCTGAGCTTGGTCATGTGGGTAAGAGCCTTTTCGATAAATAGAAGTTCAGCTTGTACAGCTTAGGTGGATGAGTAACAATTTATACAATGAGTGCAGGCAAAGCCCGTCATAGAGAGTGGAGATGTCAGAGGCATATTGGATCCAAATTTGGATGGAAAACATGATGAGGTTCAGCTGAGGAGAATGGTTCTTGCAGCAACCCTCTGCATCACACGGTCAGCTAGGCTTCGGCCTAAAATGATCGAGGTAATAACTTTGCAATTGCGGTATTGAAGATGTCATACTCTTATAAGTTAAGAAGTCATGTTTTAAGCAATACTCTGAATATACGTATGAAATCTTGGGTTCCTAATTGCCCTACTTTTCCAGATCCTGAAGCTTCTAAAAGGGGATAACTGCGTCGAGGTATCGGTTGACTCCCAAAATGGTGACAGAAAGGATCCTGAAAACCATGACAATAATGATGACGAGGTTTATCCAAAATCTAGTGCAGAGTTACATTTGAGTCTTGCATTGCTTGATGTTGACGGCGATACCACATCACAGAGTAGTGTGGGTCTTTCATCAGCAGAATCCTCAAAAGGAAGATGCAGCAGATCATCCAGCTTTGATTAGCTTTAGTTGTAGTTAGACAGACAGGGAAAACAAAAACTATCAGGTTTAGTTGTACTCTTCAAATACTTCTTTAATCGTTGCAAAATCAAATTTTCGCGACTTTGTCAGATGTGAATGATCTGTACTAGTCCAGTTGAGGCAAACAAATTGTTGGCACCCGATGCTGAGGTGGTTTGTATTGATTATGGTATGATAAAAGATTAACTGCTAATGTCAATAGACCTAATCTGTTTAATTTGTACGCTTGCATACACTTGATAAACTAAAAATAATTTCTAGTCATTTAAACCAGCCACCTAATCTATACGAATAAATATTAGCTAGTCATGTATCTTTTAGGCTTCCCATCTGAAAAATATTAGGCTTTTGAACTGTGGTGACCCCCAGATCTTTGGTCGCCTCTGAAATTTACCAAGCTTTCACAGGGACCACTAGCATAAATAATTGGTTTTTATTGACAAGTGTTTCTTAGTGGGTTTCTTTTAGGCTTAATTGCTCTCCACTCCACAGCTGAGTTGCACGTGGTTTAAAGTTTTATAAAAAACAGTCCCTTAAGGTTCACTTTGCACGAGGTCCTAGCTGGTATTTATTTCTCTGATATTTTGAAGTATGAAATTTTCGATTAAAATAAATATACTTCAAAATTTTTAACATTTATATTAATATATTCTATAACTTTTTATCCAATCAATAAATCTTAAACTCTAAATTTTTTTAAAATTTTAAAAAATTTCAATAATTTTTTTGACCCAAACCGTCACTCAAAATAATAACTTTTTCGAATATACCCCCGTGTTAATGCGGCCACCAACTTAATGGATTTTTTCGAATCGGCAAACGGAGTCTCCTGCCATTTTTCTCTCTCTCCCAATCGACGCCACGTCACCCAGCTGACTCGCACGCCATGTCAAAAACTTAAAAAGTGCGTTTTGATCTCATCCGCATGAAGAAGCCGTCGTCAGGTTTTGCTCTCAATTTGAGGCTTAGGGTTGCAGGTTCGGGGATGCTCGAGCTTTTACACGAAAGGAAGGATCTCAATTCTCAGATCTCATTTTTTCACCTCCAAGCCAGCGTATTACCGCACAACCATTCTGTTCCTTAATTTCCTCCCCAAACAGCATCTTCTCCAACTTCCGTCTTTCCAATGATGTTCTTGGCACTGTGGACTCCAAACAATCAAACAGTGCTGCATTCGAGTGAAAGAGCTTCCAATAGCCTCTCCATTAGAGTTGATCCATTGTGGTTAGAATCTTGTTCTGTTATTACCATGACCTTCGGCCTTAAACCCGACAAAGCATTGAGAAAGGTAGCTATTCATCTTTGCTGAAGCATTTGCTGAAATGGGCGATGATGAGCTGAGTGGCTATGCCCATTAACTACATCTTTCTCGAGCAGCTCATCCAATGTGCTTTGATTAATTTGCAGGGCTCTAGTTAAGTGAACTCCATTCATATTCTCTGATGCCAGTGCATGGGGATGTCTTCCTCAAGTGTTCGTCATCAGAGGCCAACAGGGAATCCAACTGGAGTACTGAGCTGAGCTGATTACTAGAGCCTCCCCCGTTTTGAAATTGGCACGAAGCTTTTCTCGCTCCCTCGACGATGGCTTCTCGAGGCGGATGAGATCAAAACGCAGTTTAAAGTTTTTGAGTGAATTTAGAATGGATACAAGAGGTTTAACCTTATGCCAACAGCAATTGGCGCAAAGTCTTTCGTTAGGCAGGGTTCAAGATTACTACTCTAATCATGCGCAACCAAAGGTGGAAATGCGAATATGAGAGATTACAGGGCCTATGAATGTGAGCACCCAGATTTTTTGAATATTGTGGAACGAGTATGGCTTATTGTTTTTTTTCTTTTTTTTTTTGTTAAGCCAAGATAATAACATCCATAGCTGCGTATTAGTCAGTGCCGCCCACTTAGCACTTCTATGTTTCAGTTGTGTACCAAATTGAGGCTTTTGAAAAAAGAGCTTAAAAAATTGAATAGAGCATCTTTCTCTGATATCACGATCGAAAAGAGTGCTTGCAGCGCGAGAAGAACTGGAGTTTGAACTTCATAGAATCCCATCTGAGGAATGGTTATCCTTTGTGATTCAAACTCTGTTTTGCTTTAGTGCCATTTTAATTTGATGAGGTATTTAAAAAAAAAAAACAGAATGAATTGGAGAGAAAATATGCTCTACAAATTTTTTTTTTATGCCGAAACTCAAAAAGTCGAGAACTGATCAGTACTCAGGAGACCAAAATTCCAGATTCTCTCTCGCACGAACACATTGACCATGATTTTATATAAAATTGCAAATCGTAAATTCAATTACATAGATGGCATGAAAACTATGCATCAAGCAATTTTCTTTTAAAGTGTAAACCACATTCGAGCAACATTTATACGGTAATTGGAAAAAGGAAAAGAAAAAAAGCTGAACATTAATACTTGAAAAGTAGATACAGCAAGTAGTTCCTACTAGTACAACTGTGGTGGTGTAAACCAACACTTGCGAAACTGCAGTGGAAGACGGATACTAGGGAATGGCCTTTCAATCCTCCTATTCTCGAGATAGAAAACACCGGATTCACGACAAACAAATGGCCGGAAATTAGAATTGTAGTAATTGTCTATCAAAAAGTATATGCAATTCCCTCTAAACCCTTCGAAATCTCTGGCTGAAAGTGATATTGATGAACTGCTTGTTGACACAAACAACATTCGGTCACCTAAACCATTTACATTGCTTACGAGGAGGTTCCCGCTAGAGCAGTCAATCTTGAATACTCCAAATTCGGTTGTGCTCTTGTAAAGGAAACTTCGAAACAACAGTAATTCCATTAGCTCCTCTTCTCCTTCTACTTCCAGCACCTCGTCCTCACCCTCCTCCCCTACTCCAGTAATGAGATAATCGACTGAGGACTGGACTATTAGGATCTCACCGTCTGATTCAACTAAATGTAAGGTCTGATTCGCCTCCTTTATGATCTGAACATCAAATTCGTCATCAACATCCTCAGGAGGGAAATTTATGGGAATGCTCGAACCAGGAATTATGTTCAAGATCAGTTTCCTTTTAGTCAATTCCACCGTATAGGTTGCAAAATCACCTTCCTCGTCCACAGCGTATAGCGTATCTTGGCAGAATTCGATGTCTAGGAACTCACGAGCTTGTTCGTTTGGCTCTCTGAATACACTCCATTCCCTATCGCCGGGCTTGCAAAATGCTAGTACCAGACCCTCATCCAAGATCGCCGCTACAATGCCTTCAGCGGGTTCTGTGGAAGATAGTACAATCTTATCAATAAAAGAGGTCAGGCTGTATATTGGATCCTGTGAGCTGCTCTCGCTATCCATAAAAGATGGGATTGTAGTGAAGGATGGCAGTTGGTATTGGGATCCTGAAAACGGATTGGACAGATAAACTTTTGGGTCCCATTCGGATCCTGCAATAATAATAAGCCAACCTTGGGAAGAGCCCACACACAGCCCTCCCTTTGCTGACTTTGGTAGCTTGAAATTATGAACCGCGCCTTCAGACATGCTAAAGAAACTGAACGATTTGCAGTTTGGGCCGTGGGGAAGAACTAACCATGGGAACTGAGGAGCAATACGATTTTTTGTTTGCTTGACATGTGATCTCCAGGACTTGCAGACACAACTTAAGCGACGGCGATCGACCTGATTCAGTCGCTGCAAGATGTTCTCAATCAGATCATGCTGAAGTTCGTGCCAGTCGCTATAGATAATTGGCTCGTTGGTCTTCTTGTTGAGATGGTTGGTACATCTATAGAAAATTTGCTTCAAAAAGGATGAGAGGCTAAACGATAGATATTCTCCGAGGTTGCTGTATAGTAAGGGTATCAGTTCTGCCATTGTAAACTAAAATTGGAGATAAGAGAGATGAGTTTGTCTATTTAACACATAGATTTATAGTAAGAGGTAGAAGAGTTTAGAAAGAACATGGAATCCATATCAACAGACCTTTAACTTTAAGAGTTGTTATTAATATAGAGTTATTATGGTCGCCGGAGAGTTCAATTTGAGTTTTGGTTTTGGTTTTTGGTTCTTGGTTTAAATTTTAAGTTTTAAAGTTTAAATATTATTTTAGAATAAGGGCTTCTTTTGTTGATTAAGATTTGGAATGATTTAAATTTTATTTTAAAGACTACATAATTCAAAAAATAAGTAGAAAATGGTTTCATAAATATTTAGGAGGGTGGGCTGTGATATCGGGCTGCAATATTAGGATTCTGGTTCCTAATTTCACTCTTCTTAGACTTCTGTTAACATCTTTAGTAAATCGGTGTTTTTAAAATTGAGTGGTCAACAGATAAGGTTGTGTAATTCAAATTAGCATTCCTTCGTAGTTTTCTGTTCGGTTACAACGCGTCTCAGCCCAAACCCAAAATTCAACAATTTGAACAGTCAATCCCCATCTCAATCCGAACTCTATAGTTTTAAGCAATAACGCTCCCTAAGATGTTACCGTCACTTGGACCACAATATGAACATTTGCTTTCAAGTGTTCGAAGTTTACTGTTAGTCTCCTGGTCCGGTCACATCTGTTAAAGCCATATATGTTATAAAATTAAATGAGTCATGTAACACGTTTCTAATTACTATTTTATTTCAAGATACAAATTAATTAATTTTGAAAGTTTAAATCTTAATGTATTAAATGCTTAATTAAGACAACGTTTGAGATGATTCGAGACTTCGGAGCACATAGTAACTTTTAAAAAAAAAAAAATTACCAAAGAGAATAAAATATCCTAAGCAAGTGCGACTTTTTGAAAAATTATTATATTCTTATTCTTATGTTCATGAATTTCGACCATCCTGAAATTTAGGACCATAGAAATCTTGCTTTTTTAAACAAAGAAATGCGCCACTTTCTGTGCTTCTCTTTATTTTTTATTTTTATTTTTATCAACTTTCTGTGCTTCTCCTTGATAATGACTTTGGAAAGCCATGTTTTGTGCTAATCATTTGGTTGACAAAAGCAATCTTGTTCCAAATGCTATTGTCCATTAACCAACTGTCGATTTTCTTCGATTGAAGAGAGTCCTTGTCGTGCAAGTTTCCTACTAGGCTACGAGTGTAAAGAGGTCCCAACCGAAAAGCCGACTTTGATTTTGGTCCTCTCCTTTGTCTCTTTATCCACAATCGAGGTTTTTTTTTTTTTTTTTTGGTCTATAAAACATTCTGTAATATTTTTCCATTTATTTTCTTTTTAAAACAAAAAACAAAAATTTAACTCTAAAGGTTTGGCTTTATTAATCAAGAAATGAGTTTGAAGGGTTTGTTCCTCCTTAAATCTCATCTTCCAATTTTTTAAAGTGTAAATAACTATTTGAGGCCACCAAAGTCAAACTAATCTGACCTATATGATTTGAGACTGCATCAACGTGTTAAGTGAGTTCACTCTGGTGGGCCTGTTGAGTTTGATTTGTCCTCATTACCTAGCGTATATTTGGATGTCAAAAATATTTTTTTAAAAAAAATTCAGTCACTTTTTCATGGATTATAATACTTTTTTTGTAACAAATTTCAATATCTTTTTATAAACTTAAACAATCTTTGCACCCTCCAAATACATTTTTTTTAAAAAAATCTCACATTTTCCATGGTTTACCTTCACTTCAACCCACAACCAATGCAATAACAAAGTAGGAAATTAGAAAGAAAATTGAGAAAAGGGAATAATAATTGATGGGGATAGATTTTTCAGCCCAATAAAAAAAAGAAACAGGCCCAGGGCCGGATAAAAAATGCTGAGGCTCATCCTAAGCCGAACAAGTTCTCATCGACAGCAAATTGCCATTTAGAAAAGACCGACAACTCTTTTAAATAGAGTCACATCGAACATGAAAATGTGAGGCCTAACAGGGAGTTAATCATCTTATTCCCTGACAGAATGATGCTAGAAAGAATAATATTTGGCTATTAAATGAGCAAATAAAAATCGTCTTCCTAAGGGCCAATGGGAGAAAGGGAAAAGTGGATCTCACTTAATAAATAAGAGGCAAAAGGTACATGAAAAAAGAGAGAACTGTCATAAAAATGGAAAGGGGGGGGGGGCTGGCACCCTGACGAGATGGAGAAAAAGCAGGGATAAAGATACAAGGCCGTGGCCCATTAGGGCCCGAGGGGCTTAGACAAAGAAAGAGGGAGGATATAAGAGAAAAAGGGGGCAAAACGAAAAGGCACGTAGACTTTCTCCCATACTTTCACTAATAATCGAACCAATAAAAAATATATAAAAAAATAAAAACTAACAATGGCATCGAAGAAATCCCCGTACGGAGAGGACCCTGAGTCCTAACTTGTTTCTTTACTTATATGAGAAAAGAATGAGAACTTGAGTCTTTAACCTATCTCAAGCAATAGACTTCAGGCCCAGCTCCCTTGGGCTCTTGGCCTAGTGGATACTGTGATAGACCGATTAAAAATTAGCTCCATCAATAACAAAATAAATCAAATAATAATGTAGATGAATTTGATTTTATTGAGTTTTTTTTTTTTTTTTTTTTTAAGAAAGGAATTATTTTGACATCGATATATTGCCTGACCATATGAATTTTTGAAAATGAGGACAGAAATTTGCGACCGTACAAGTGGAATCACAATGGCAGTAGTATCATGTAACCAGATACACTACGAACCATTGGCCTTATATTCTGCCACGTTATGTTAATGGTTAATGGACGGTTAAGATCAAATCTTGTTCATGTCTGTGGCATATCTGGACTACTAGAACCATGGTAACGTGGGCCGTGACCCACTGGATACTTTTCTTCGTTTTGTCAATAGTACACCATAGTCATGTAAATTGGAGGCAAAGGACGTACTGAATTTTCCCCGACTTCTCGAAAGCGCCTTTGGAATCTCTAAAGTCTAAACCAATCGTTCTATATCACACTGGCAAAGAACGTTTAGTATGACCATTTTTGTTTTCTGACGCCGCCAGGTAATATTATTATCATTTGCAGCCCACCTAGGGTTTCATTCTGAGCCCGTCACCTGCTTTCTGGGCTTTCAACTTTGTTCAAAGTCACGATCTTTGTTCGTAATCGCATCGAGTTATTCGATTCGGCCTATGGTTTGAAATTAAATCTTCTGTACGGTTCTTTTGGTTTAAGCTTGTGATTACGTCTTTCCCTGCTTGATGAAAATCTCTTACTTTTGGCTCGATTAGGTGATCCTGAGCCATTTTTGCTGTCACATATCGTCTGGGATGGTTGATCTCATCATGTTGACGTAGTTGGTTTCCTGGGTTTGAATTTGATTGTGAAAGAGCTAAATTGGGGATGACTTATTAGATTGATTTTTAGGCCTTTGAATCTTTTCAGAAATACAATTTCGCATCGGGTTACTTGTTTATTCTCATCAAGACCGAGAATTGTGGACAAATTTTATCTGTGTCTGCTTCGAAAGTCGTGATATTTGTAACCTTTTCATAGGTTAAGCATTTTGTTTGGCGGAGATTCCAATATCGTAATGGAAGACGGGGAACTCGATTTCTCGAACCACGAAGTGTTTCCGAGTACGAATATGGGGGAAGTTCCGAGTAGTTGCTCGATGGATAGTTTCTTTGACGAGCTTCTCAAGGACTCTCATGCTTGCACTCACACCCACACCTGCAACCCGCCTGGCCCTGATTCTTCACATACGCATACCTGTTTTCACGTGCACACTAAAATTTTGCCTGCCCAAAGTGAGGAAAAGATTTCCACGGATGATAGTGCAGAATCCACTGAAAAGAAAGGGAAGAAACGCCCGTTAGGCAATCGGGAAGCAGTTCGCAAGTACCGTGAGAAGAAGAAGGCCCGAGCTGCATCGTTGGAGGATGAAGTTGTGAGATTAAGGGCTTTGAATCAGCAGTTGTTGAAGAGGTTACAAGGTCAAGCTGCATTGGAGGCGGAAATTGCGAGGCTGAAGTGTTTGCTCGTGGACATTCGAGGGAGGATTGAAGGGGAGATTGGATCTTTTCCATATCAGAAACCGGTCAGTGCAAACTTTCCTAATCCAAACATGCCAGGCGCCTATGTGATGAACCCATGTAACATGCAATGTGGCGATCAGGTCTATTGTCTCCATCCTGTGGTCGATGGTAAAAGTGGGGAAGATGCATCAATAGATGGACAAGGCTTTAGTGGCTGTGAATTTGAGAATCTCCAGTGTTTGGCGAATCAGAATTCAGTATCCAAGGAGCTTTCTGGTTGTGGTGTTGGGAATTTAGCTTCCAATGTCAATCCTTCTGGTACAAATAAGAGGAAAGGTGAAACTTCAGTCCTTTCCTTTTTTATGTTATTTAGAAACCAAATTCTTTTTTGTTGGGAATATTTTGATAACTTCTTACGAGTCTGTAGCTTATTGTTGTGCCAAGGAATGGTTGGTTATTGCATCATGTTCTTAATTAACATGATCTTTTATAGGTTGTTGAATTCCCATATGATAAGATTATATCTAACTGCACAAGCTAACAATGGCACTGTATTTTGCCTAGGCTGAATCTAAGCAGAATGATTGTGTCCTTAATAGAATTTGATGCTGTCGTACTTGAAAGTGATACCTTCAGACAGAGTACTTGGACCATGAGATTGAGGCTGAGCTGGAGTCTGCATGCAGATAACAAAAGACTTTTAACTGCAAAACATCCTATAGAAGTATATAGACTTTCTTGGCTTTAACAATAGTTAAGTAGGAGAACATATGAAGATTCACTTGACGTGCAACCATAAGAAGACTCCCTTTCCAGGCTGGCCTCATGAACCATCTCTGCTTTAGCTCTCCCTGGGGCTAGATTTTCTATGATTAACTATTGGAAGCTAGAGGTCTGGGCTTGGGTTAAGCAATTACATACTTAATCAGACACTATGAGTTAATTTGATGAATAGTTGTTTTTTTATACTTCATTCATATGTTAGTTGCAATGTAGTTCTGGTTATTACTTGATTTGAGAACTAGTGGTTGTGAACTTTGGTGATATTCAAACCTTAAGGAGATTATTTGTATTTTCTCACTTTAATCTAGAGGGTAGAGTTGTGTTCTCAGACTTTTGATGTTTCACAATTTTCTTTTTCTTTGTCTGAATTACTTCATATCCCACCCCAATTCAAGAAACCACATTATCTATAAAGTGAAGGGCATTCTTATGTGAGGGAGTTTGATTAGTTGCAGGTTGCTTGCTTTAACTTTCATGGTATTGGAAGAGTTAAAAATGTTCAGCATATCTAAGTTTAAGCCCAGGAAGAGAAGGCCTCTTCCATTAAATTCAATTGAGAATGAGGAAAATGCAGGAAAAATAGAGAGTGAAGGGATTTTTTTTACTCTTTTTTTTTTTGAAGGGGGGGGGGGGGTAGAGAAGGATGTACCTATGGAGGAGATTACTATGTCTTGAATGATACATCTGTGTCTAGTTTGCCTTTCTTACTGTCCCTCTTTTTCTCTGTTGATTAAGAAATTAATTTACTTGATCGCAGCTTCTGGAATTGTCCAACTTACTGCTTAAATTAATTGTTTTATGATCTTGATTATTATGGTGTTTGTTCTATTAGGAGGGGCTCGTGGAGGAAAAGCAAGTTGAAGAGCTGCTTAGTTTGCAGTGTCTTTGTCCTCAAGGGTACATATGGTCTTCCAATAAGTAGTTTTGTTGAACTGCGGCATCAGCTTTCTGTTCAGGTCGTTTGAATTCTTCTTTAATTTCCTTTTTTTCTTTTAGCCCACTGTTGGGTTCTTGGAGCTCCTGTGCTTTTCAGGCATTAGTTTTGCTGAACTAGGTGTTGTTTCTGGAGTTGCTTTGGTCACTTTCTGGAATTTAGTCTACTTCTAATGTCTTGTAAAGCATGAAGCTTAGTTTATGTGTATTTCGTAGAACTCATGCCAACTGTACAATTTTCTAGAAAGTTAAATCTCTCTTAAGTGTTAGCCTTCTTATTTGATACGAGTACTCATAAATCAGTCAATTAAACCGACATTATTCAATGTTGCGGCTTTCTTGCTATGTTTTTGAAAATTGCTTCATTGCTAAGCTGTTCAAATTCTTGGCTGCTGAATTACAGAACATAGGGAGATGGGTGCCTTGCATCTTTCAGTAGTATGAGCCGTGAACAGGTGAGAACAAATCTCACTTATGTGTGATCGAAACTTGTGATTTCTGTGGAAAGATAGAGCTTGCAAAGTTTCCAGTAATTGTTATTCTCTGGTTTAGCTTTGCAATTACATTAACATAAGAAGTGTGCTTCTGCCCGTAGCTTTTACCTGACAAAAGAGTGCCTGATTTAATCAGGAAGGAAGCATTGCCTTCTTGCTGAAGTTCTGCAAAGGGATTCCTGTCATCCACAAGTTGTGACACAAAAATGGGTAATTTGCTCAGTGTGTTGGCCTTGACTGAAGCAATCAGGCACTGTGATTTCCAATTGAGGGAACACTCTCACCACGTGTGAGAAATGAAGATGGCAAAGTGTATATCCATAGCTCATCTTTTGATTAGCGACTGGTTGAACAGATCCAAGTTCTCTTGGGCTGACTCCGTACCAGATTTCTTTGGGGCATACCTAATGAGAAGTGACAGACGTTTTGGTTCATATCTACTTAATGGGTATTTGTGTGTGTGTAGGGGTCGCTCTTCTTCTTTTACTGTCACAGGTAACAATTGCTACTTGTAGGAATTTGATGTTGGAGCTTTTATTGAGAAATTATGCTTCCTTTCACGTACTAGGCTGATCACTTGATTTCCTTCCCTTTGCATTGCACCGAAAACTAAAGCTCCTATTCTCAGTCTACTGAATCCATTTTCGTTATGCAAGTGAAGATTTACAAGTTTGTCAAGGTTATTCTGCCAGGACCCTTTTGCTTGCTGGTCATCAGGATCAAGCTACTGTAATTGACAGTAAAATAATAGTGTTTTCCTCTCAGATTATGCTTCATAGGAGCGCAAGAGGATATTACCTTTGGTAATACAGTTAATAATGACTTGAGATAGTTCAATGCTAAAGATATTACAGTGCCGAGCTGAGTAAGATGATTTTTGTTTATGAGGCTAAAAGCAGGTTCGGTATTGGTCTGGGGTCGCCATGACAGCTATTCGCCCATCAATAGTGAGGTTTCTCCCAACGCTGATTGGTATGAGATGCAAGGAAAAAGCTTTTTGTGCTTGCCCTTAACTTAGAGCCCAGAAGTCTTGGTAGTATTAGAGCGTAGGAATGAATCAGGTCCAAAGTTAGCGTTTCTTATTTTGCTCCATTTCGAGTTCTTTTGGATGGAAAAAGGCAAGATTTTGCTCCGTCTTAGTTCTTGTTTCTCATTGCGAGTGTGCGCTATGTTGATCACTTAGCAGATAAAGTAACAAAGTCCATAGCTTTTAGAGGAAGCGGTCATGGACTTGAAGAAAACTTCATTTGTCTGTAGAGATACCAGATATGGATGGGGAGAATATCATTTGCCCTCACCACTGAGCGAGGTTACCACAAAGACTCATCACAAGCTCCAGCCTGACCCTATGGATATAATGTAAGTAAAGCGAAAATCTATAAAAGTTGTAACAATCTCGTGGACCCCAAAGATGTTCTTGACTAAAAACACAATGGACTCCCAAACGTGTTTCCAAACGTATGGAGAGTTGACAATTTATAAAGAACTCCTGAAATCTAGAAATTTTACGAAAGTCTGATGGTCATCTAAACCAAGAAGTCAAATACGGTTCCTACCTAAACCTCAGAGACTGAACTGAAATGATAGCTTAAGATACAGAAAACATCTATAGTTGATCGTAAGTAAATTGCATATCGTCGTCATCGCGATATATACTCTCAGCCATTTGCCAGACCTGGACAGTGTTATCCTCGCCTACACTTGCCATGACCCATGGCTGGTACTTGTTCCACGAGAAATCTGATATCATTGCCTTGTGACCGCCATGCGAAAATAGGAGCTCCGGAGGACCATCTTCAGCATCTCCCTCTGTCTGCTCATCCCCAATCCTGAAGACGTTACTCATCATTTAGTGAGGCAGAACATTCACTGTAGAACTATTTTTTGAACTACGGGTAGAAGACCACAATTATGATGAATTTAGAAAAAATTTGCACAATGAAAGCTTTCTAAGATTTTCTACGTTTTATTTTTTTTTTCTATGCAAAAAACCTTTCTAAGATTGCTATGAAGTTCTCTGTATAACTTGAAACTATCTCAATATTGGAAGAACAGATTGAGATAGCGAGAAAATCCTAAAACTAAATGAAGTTGTTGTTCATGAATCTTCATAATGCATGATGAGTCCAAGTTTAAGTCATGATGACTGTAAAGGAAGTCCAAAGCATCAATCAGACACAGATCAGGTGCAAACTAAAACCCATGACAACTATTTGAACGATTGAGTTTGGCGTGTGCCAATCACATATTCAGTCAGAGGGTCCGCTGAAAATAATTGCGGGTAGGTTTACAGGCTTCCAGTTATGCATCATCCAGTAGCTTTCCAATAATAAGGTAGTCAACCTTATCGATTTCAAATGAGTCATCAATTAGTATATATCTGTGGTGGTGAATGGTAATGTCCTGTACTTGATCAACTTCATAGTACTTCATTCAGTCGGGAGACCTTAATCCTATGTTTTGTTGATGGAAACAGAATGAGGAAGAGAGAGAGAGCGTTCTATTCTCCTTGATCTTATAGGCGACCAAAAGTTGCAAAAAAGAATTATACAACGTAGTAGAAAGAAAAATAAGGACAGTGAATAAGTCTTCGGACAGATAATAAAAGGAAAAACAAGCACATTCGTAGCACTTATTTTCCGTGTAAAATACCTGTTAAGATCCCAAACCATCAACCTTCTATCATCAGCTGATGAAGCCAATACAGTTTCATGGTTAGGATCCCATTCCACCTGGAATACTTCCTCTCTGTAAGAAATAAATCCAGGGTTAACATCGGTAACTATCATCAGAAATTTAACATATTAGCTCTCATGAGAAACAAGAAAATGATGAGTTCCACCAACTTCTTACTGACTCTCACATAACAATGGAAATACTCCTTCAAGAATCATTTAAGTCCATTAAATGGTGAAAAGAGTGTCACATGCGTGGAAAATAGTTTAAGCCAACAGATCTGAATTGGATAGAATATAGTGACTATAGGTGCACAAAAGCCAAACAGCTCATTTTCCAATCCTATTAAACCTCTTAACCCCGAATTCCAGACAATAGGCAGCCAGTACATACACCAATGTGGTAACAAAATCACATCAACTATTGTCTTGACCACAGTAGTCATTCAGGGAAGCACATGACTAAATGAGAACAAAACTCATTTGAATTGGTGAAACAATTAGTTGAGAGAGAGAGAGAGAGAAGCTTTTTCTTTTCTTTTTTTGTTAGGTGGTGAGGATACAAAGAGCCAGGTTATTCACGTATAAATTCTGCATGTCACTGAAATTTTAAGATGCATACATGTGACTGCTTAAAACATGCAGTGGCGTGCTCAACTTCCTCGTATCAAAGAGACCAATGGTGGTATCTGAAGATGCGGTAGCCAATATCCATTCGTTGTATGGATTGAAAGAAATATGGTTCACCTGGCACGCCCAAGAAAAAAGTATCAGCAACAACAAATAAACTCCATACTCAAGTAAAAACATAATAGAGGGCAACAAAGTTGGCATTTCAATATGATACAGGAGAAATGCAAATATGGAGAGAATCAAAAAGTGAAATAGATCACATTCCAATATTATGATACATACAGCATACTTATTGGCTATAGGTAAACAAATACATTCAACATTATGCTCGGAAAAAAAAACACTTATTGTCCATAGGTGGACAATCAAAATAAATCCATTCAACATATTTATAATAGTGAATTTTTTTGAAAAATACTCCATAAAAATCTAGAGCACCTGTGATGCTGATGGGGAGATGGTAGTTAAGGAACATATCCCATAAAAAAAATTGGACAGCCACTACAGTCACAGAAATGAAGAGCCTCAAGATTGATCACCTCTTTCTCGTGAGCTTTCACAGAATGTTGGGGTTGATTTGTGCGCAAGTCCCAAAGAATCAATTGACAATCATCCCCCACAGACCCAAACAAATTTTCATTCCTTGAATGCCAGGATACATCTTCAACAACACTTTCATGAGCCTGAGCTTTACATTCCCAATCCCATTAACAACATATCTAATGGAACAGGACTACCATAAGGAACACACAAATTTGGTTCAGATAATTACCTCATAAACGTGCAATGCATCAAGCACTCGGTCTTGAGCCACAGCAGATATATCCCACAAACATACTTTATGGTCATGTGAGCCACTTAAAAGATATCCCTCCTTAGAAGGACTCCAAGACAGTCCGTACCCTTCCATATCATGTCCTCTTAACCTTAAATCAGGACCACAATCACCCCCTTCTTCCTTCCCCGACTGTTTGTTACAATCAAAAACATAAACCTCAGACCCACTTGTCTTTGCTCCCACAATCGCCGGTTTCTGCGGCATACACCTAGCCCTATTCACCTCTCCATCGACAGGTATCTTCTGTGTTATCCCCACCTACAGACATTGCCAACAACACAACTAGACGTAAGTTCCGCCATTAATTTAAACACTGATTAAAGACGAAACGATGATTGAAAAAAGATAGTAGACTCTTCTGCCTTTTTGCCTGTGAATGCACCAAAGATACTACACATCAAAACATTCAGCCTGAAAGTCTCGTCAAAATAGTCGGTACCCACACAATGATTCTTGATAATCAAGATGCAAGTATCTTTTTTCTTACCTCTGGAACGAAATAGATAGACCAAACACATTTAATAAGGTTTTTAACAAACACTTGGTACCCACAAAATAATTCATGGCAATAATGAAAATCACTGCAAAATACACAAAAAATACTAAGTCCAGAAAAATTAAACTCCCAGAATAATTACAGAAGTAATAAGATCACTGACCTTAGGAATAATTAAATTTTCGGCTTTGCCATCTATATTGGCTTCTGACACATTGCTGGGCAGGAGAACGTCAGCGACCATGAGGAAGTTCGGGACGCCTTCGGACGTGTGGGTTCCGAGGACGAGTCTGTGTACGGCGAGAGAGGGATCGGAGTCGTGGGACAGCGGGGCTGGAAGCGGGACCCAGTGGACGGTGAGAGACGGCCATTCGAGAGGGTGGGAGATGACCAGGTCGTAAAGGAACGGCGTGTTCTTCTTCCACACGGCGTAGTCCTCCTCCAGCTGATCGAGACCCGACTCCTGTTGTTCCTCCGCCATGTCACTCTCTGTGACTGCTTGTTGCTGGTTTCCCGCCAAAAAGAAGGACGCGGAGGGAGTCGGGGAAAGGAACGAGTTGTGTGAGGTACAGAATATGGCAACTTGGGAAGGAGCGACTGTTTACTAAACGATCGATACTGGGCCGGTTCTTGACTGGGCTGGTGGAAATACTATAAGCTAATATAATCGTGCCCAGGCCCAGATAGGATATGAGATGGCCCAGAAACCAGACACAGAAATTTTAGTTCTAAAATGAGATAATGGGCTTGGTTCAATTTATCTAATATTAGTATATATGGAATCCAATATATGTTCTAATTCAAGTCCTATAAAATACAGTTCATGTCGTAATACTGCTTTTCCTTGAGCCGTTCGCCCAAATGCCGGCCCATTGAGTTCTGCTTGTAAAGGGTCTCATTTTGTGTAACCCCTTATTTTCGTCTGTTAATGTAATATTATCGCTTGCTCTCCAAAAAATAAAAATAAAAAATTCGTTCTGTCTACCATCTTCTCTACTTGTTCCTTTTTTATTATTTAGACGTCTTTCCAAATGATTATGATCTTTTTTCAATTTCCATTTTTTCATAAAGTCATTGTATGAAAACTATGCGCCGAGCAATTTTCTTTTGCAAGTGTCAACCACATTTGAGCAACATTAATACAATAATTGAGAAAAAAAAAAAACTGAGATATTTATTAATGTTATGGTTATGCCAAGCGTCACCTAGGCTGGCTGCATTTGTTTAGGCGTAAAATGAAGAAAATGAGCAAATATTTGTAAGGAAAACTAAACAAGTTTCAATGTTTGGTTAACTCCTTGAAAATGAGTATATAGTGTTTGGTTGTCACCTGAAAATTTAAAGAATATTTTGTAATAGTTTCAATTTGTCTTTGTCAATAGAGATATTAAAAACAAGGAAAAAATGTATATTACATATTTGTGCTTTTATGCTATTTTGGAATCGAGACTCTTAACTATGTCACTTCAAACAAAGAAAAATTATATAATTTCTTTAAAGAAGTATATAAAATTTTGATATTTAAATTATTGAATTAGTAAAAAAATTATTAAGGATATAAACTCAGTAATAACATCATATAAAATATAAAATTAAAAAATAGACTAACATAATTTTTCATTTAAAAAAATCCAAGAGGACAATTATGTACGGTGAAAGTGATTAAGTAGTTTGAGTTAATCAAGATTAGAGATGTTAGGTTTGGAAAACGACTTACCTTTCTCGGAAGATAGCACACCTTCGAGAATATGGCACACCTTGAAGGAAGGAAATTTGTTTTAACACTCAATTGATGATGCAATTCTAAAAATCAAACTACCAGTGGAACAAAAGGACGATGACATGGACGTTTGCTGATCCATAGTATTATAATATTTAATTGTGCTTTATTAGAGTTTTATAGAAAAGTGCAGAAAGATTTGATTTTTTTTTTTTTTGAGAAATTATTAGAATTTATGAAAAGTTTGAAAATAAATGATTTTATAGAAATTTTCATTAAAAAAATTATTGGAATTTACTTCAAACAAATGTTGAAATTTATTTTTAAAAAATTCCATAAAAGGCAAATACTTTCGTTTTGCCAAACATCACTTAATTTACAGACAAAAATATAATTTTTATTACTCACGGATTCATGAATATGTACAACCACAGACCACTTATAGGTTTTTTTTTTTTTTTTTTCTAGAAAACACTTCTTGATTCTTAATTACAAAATCAAAGTCCCTAACCAACGCTTAAGAAACAATAAAAAAGAACAAGCCGACCAAAAATGAAAACAAATTTGCAGCAACACAAATCCCAAGAAGAAAAACAGGCCTACGGACCTACAAACCTAAGAGAATTCTATTGCATAAGCAGCACTCTGTTCTTTGTTTAATTACCGCTTCGTTCCTTGCTACTAAAAGCATTTATGTCGATCACATTACGGCACATGCGGCGGGGTTCTCATCACTGAAAGCTGTAGTGTACCGCACCTCGAGGGAGCTCGCACGTCCCAGTTGCGACATCTGCGGGTCCTCCACGTTTCGCACGTACCCAGCTGGGGCCTTCCTGTCGTAGACTCCCTGTGCATAGGGGTGAGCAACTTCGCCGTAAGGCACGTACGGCCAAATCTCGGCCTTCTTGCCCGTTCGATGAGCCACGCGGGCCACCACCTTCGAGGGTTCTACGTATCCGATGACCGTGAGTTTGTTGGCCTTGCGCTCCACATCAACTTGGTTCACACCCTTCATTCCCTCCACGGCTCTCTTCACCTTACGCTCACATCCTTCGCAGTCCATTTTCACCTTGATCTCCACCGTCTGTCCAATCACAAAAGCAGCCAAACAGTTTTATTTACAGCTGGCAAACTCTATACGTATTTGCGAGCATTCACACTAGAACCCCGAGAGTCAAGTCCTCCTTTTTTTTTTATTTTTTTTTTCCCTCTGCTACGTCAATGGAGCTGTCAGAAACGGAAATATCTTCTTTTTTTTTTTTACAGCGGAAATATCAGGCTAACGGAGGATCAGATTCTAACAGGTAGGGCCCGCTTATTTTTACAGGGTGTGGTGCATTCCGGCCAGTACTACGGTCACAGACTAGTCAGGAAAAAGCTTCAGCTCAGGACACTAGATCGTAGCAATACGACATGGTTTTAGGCCTGTCGAGGACATTTGTGCTCGACGTAGGCCGAGTCTAGGGGGCGGGGCGATCTTGTAGCATGAGCGGGGGACCCCAACAGTCATACGGTTTCTGAGGAATTTTGGGGAAATCCATTTTTTCATGTAAAGGGAAACACTGGAACGTGTAATCAAAAAATTAACCAAACGCCCACTTTCAGAGTCTTTAAGATAAAAAGATTTCCTAGTTTGGATGGCTTTACTAGATGCGAACTTTGGACATGTCTGCCGGAGAGCAAGATCCAAACAGTTAACCATAAATATCAAGCAAAGAGGAAGGCAAATCTAATGTAATGACGAACTTTCTCTACGGCTCTGAAAATTGCATAGCCAAACGAAATAAAAAGCTTGTTTTTAGGAGCTATGGAGAAGTTATGCACCTGCAATTGCCTGCGTTTCTTGAGCCTTTTGTTATGAGAAGTGCAATCGAAGATGTTGGAAAAATGATCCAAAGCACCCATCTCTCTGTCGCTGCAAACCACACGATAGCTTGGAAATGGAAATGGTTATAAGAAGAGTCGCCAAAAATATCTCGTATACTTTAGTCCCGAGTGATAATGATAGTGTGGTAGACCTCTGGGGTCACTCCACCTTTATAAGCAAAGCTCACAGAGGAGCTTCTACGGTCCCACTTCAAATCTGGGCCGTCCGCTATTAGATCTCGTATAAACAAATCTGGATCGTCTGATACTTGGCCCGTCGAACTGGGTCTTGCCACGCGTCTTCCTAGGCTCCAGCTAACAAGGTCGGCTAGAAACTGAATACTCGTCGATTGGGGGGGGGGTGGGGTGTTATCCATTTCACCGACCTGGGCGACCCCGCAGTGTTTTGGGCGCGAGATGAGCTGTTACATCCACGCGCTTTCAAAGAAATTGAAGTTTTGCTTTAATGGTGTTGGTGGTGGGGGGTGGGACCTGCACTTTTATATTGGGTCCCACGTGATGGTGCTGCGATTACCCAAGTGCTGGGTCCACTTTGAAGATTATGGGCTTGGGATAAGATTTTAAGACCGTGTGTGGTGGGAGTTGTCCCAGGATTTGCCAATATAAACACGGGGGTCGGGGATGACCCGAATTGCAGGCGCAAGCAATTCGGAGAGAGGGCGAGAGAGAGATGCGGGACCCACACTGCCCGAACAGTATCACATTGCCCGGGCAGTGTGGGTCCCACCGTGGGACCACACCTATCTCTCAGTCTATCTCTCGAATTGCCCCTGCAATTCGGTCACAGAGGATACCGGTCCTCATGACAGGTACCAAAACTTCGGTCGGTTCTTTGCAAACGGTTAATTTGTGCAAAATTGCCGAATGTTTGAATAAAGCTCTTATCGTCACGCTGTGTACCTACGGGATCATTAGGATTGTCTTACTCATCTGACGCGCTTTGCTGCTTACTGTTTTAGCGTCACCAAAATTCTCAGCTATCTTGGTTGCAATCATGTCTTAGGTGCTTGTCGATTTACATGTAGCGGGTTTATCCTATGTGTTTGGCATGTATGATGGTAGATTTTTTTTTTTTTTCTTTTTTTTTGTGATCGTGGGGTTTTAGAATTTTTGTTTTAGGTTAGGTTTGGATTTGTTTATATGTATATTTTTCATTTCCTGTCTCTAATGAAGCTTTTGTTTGCCTTAAAAAAACTGCTAGAGAGAGAGAGAAAACAGCGTTTTGTTCAAATGGAGGAACCTTCAGGTTCAATGAGTATATGAGGCATTTGTTTCTTTCTGTAGAAAAAATTAGTACCCACCAACCAAATATGACCATCAGATAGTAATCATCGTGTTCGGTAAGCAGATATTATCAAGTTCAGCTCTCGAATTTAGTTACAATTATTCTTATAATAAGACATCACTTTGGAGAGGAATTTTAAGAGTAGGTACTGGAACGGATGGAACCAGAATGACCAATTCCGATTTTATTCCAGTACTCATTGAAATGTAATTTTTTTTCTCTAGTTCTATTCCGATATTTTACTATAACAGAACTGGAATTTTCGGAATCGGAACCCATAATTTCAATTTGACATGTAGACTTTTTTGGACATATTTTTTTTTTTGGCCCAATGAGCTAAAAATATTTTTTGAATTGAATTTTTGAAAATTTTTCCTATTATTCATCATAAATTAGTAAACATTCGACCAAAATCTAAATTTTAAAATAAACATTAAAACAAATTTCATATGTTATATTTTATTTTGAGCCTTATTTTTTTATTAGAAAAATAGGAATCGAAATTTTTTTAGTTATTCATCGTAAATTAACAATAAATTTAAAATATTCATCCAAAATCTAGATTCTAAAATAAAAATTCAATCAAATTATATATGTTATACTTTATTTTGAATATTATTTTTATCTTATTTAAAAAAAAAAAAAGCTGAACTAGAAATTTCGGTAATTTCGCTGGAATTTTAGGTTCTAGTTTTGATTCCGAAAATTGTAAAAAATGACATCTAGAATCATAAGTAGAATTAAAAATTCTAATTTTTATTGAAATTTTTGCCCACAAATAAAGGAATTTAATAAGATCTTACGTTCAGGCAACCTGTGCTCTTAGTTTGGATTTGATAAACACCCTTCACAAGATCTTGAGGCATCTTCCTTTGCAAAAATATTCTATAATACAAATATATTCAACAAAATTTACAAAACGAACATCCAAAATATAAAAATTCATACACAAACACCAATAACTTTTACATAATCTTCCACAACTTTTCACATAAATTACAATATTTTAAAAAAATTAAAATAAATATTCTCTCTCTATTTTTTTCACCTAACTCCAATATTTTTTTATTAACAATTGCATTAAATCATTTATCTCTACAACTTTTTACAAAACTCTAATAAAAATTAAACATCTTTAAAAAATTTTACTAATTTTTATACAAAAATTTATAAAATTCAATCTACATAAATATTCAAAATTCTTATTAAAATCTTAAAAATCTTACATTTTTTTTTTAAAAGAACATGCCTTGGTTTCGCCGTGCGTACATGAACAGAACTAGGACAAAAACAGCTTGGGTCAACCTGACCCAAGATGTTTTTGTCCTATTCTGTTCATGTACGCACGGCGGAAACCAAGGCATGTTCTTTTAAAAAAAAAATAGTAAGATTTTTAAGATTTTAATAAAATTTTGAATATTTATGTAGATTGTAGTTTTATAAATTTTTGTTAAAAATTAGTAAATTTTTTTAAAGATGTTTAATTTTTATTAGAGTTTTGTAAAAAGTTGTAGAGATAAATGATTTGATGTAATTGTTTAATAAAAAAATATTGGAGTTAGGTGAAAAAATATAGAGAGAGAATATTTATTTTAATTTTTTTTTAAAATATTGTAATTTATGTGAAAAGTTGTGGAAGATTATGTAAAAGTTATTGGTGTTTGTGTATGAATTTTTGATTTTGGATGTTCGTTTTGTAAATTTTGTTGAATATATTTGTATTATAGAATATTTTTGCAAAGGAAGATGCCTCAAGATCTTGTGAAGGGTGTTTATCAAATCCAAACTAAGAGCACAGGTTGCCTGAACGTAAGATCTTATTAAATTCCTTTATTTGTGGGCAAAAATTTCAATAAAAATTAGAATTTTTAATTCTACTTATGATTCTAGATGTCATTTTTTACAATTTTCGGAATCAAAACTAGAACCTAAAATTCCAGCGAAATTACCGAAATTTCTAGTTCTAGCTTTTTTTTTTTTTAAATAAGATAAAAATAATATTCAAAATAAAGTATAACATATATAATTTGATTGAATTTTTATTTTAGAATCTAGATTTTGGATGAATATTTTAAATTTATTGTTAATTACGATGAATAACTAAAAAATTTTCGATTCCTATTTTTCTAATAAAAAAATAAGGTCAAAATAAAATATAACATATGAAATTTGTTTTAATGTTTATTTTAAAATTTAGATTTTGGTCGAATGTTTACTAATTTATGATGAATAATAGGAAAAATTTTCAAAAATTCAATTCAAAAAATATTTTTAGCTCATTGGGCCAAAAAAAAAATATGTCCAAAAAAGTCTACATGTCAAATTGAAATTATGGGTTCCGATTCCGAAAATTCCAGTTCTGTTATAGTAAAATATCGGAATAGAACTAGAGAAAAAAAATTACATTTCAATGAGTACTGGAATAAAATCGGAATTGGTCATTCTGGTTCCATCCGTTCCAGTACCTACTCTTAAAATTCCTCTCCAAAGTGATGTCTTATTATAAGAATAATTGTAACTAAATTCGAGAGCTGAACTTGATAATATCTGCTTACCGAACACGATGATTACTATCTGATGGTCATATTTGGTTGGTGGGTACTAATTTTTTCTACAGAAAGAAACAAATGCCTCATATACTCATTGAACCTGAAGGTTCCTCCATTTGAACAAAACGCTGTTTTCTCTCTCTCTCTAGCAGTTTTTTTAAGGCAAACAAAAGCTTCATTAGAGACAGGAAATGAAAAATATACATATAAACAAATCCAAACCTAACCTAAAACAAAAATTCTAAAACCCCACGATCACAAAAAAAAGAAAAAAAAAAAGAAATCTACCATCATACATGCCAAACACATAGGATAAACCCGCTACATGTAAATCGACAAGCACCTAAGACATGATTGCAACCAAGATAGCTGAGAATTTTGGTGACGCTAAAACAGTAAGCAGCAAAGCGCGTCAGATGAGTAAGACAATCCTAATGATCCCGTAGGTACACAGCGTGACGATAAGAGCTTTATTCAAACATTCGGCAATTTTGCACAAATTAACCGTTTGCAAAGAACCGACCGAAGTTTTGGTACCTGTCATGAGGACCGGTATCCTCTGTGACCGAATTGCAGGGGCAATTCGGAGATAGACTGAGAGATAGGTGTGGTCCCACGGTGGGACCCACACTGCCCGGGCAATGTGATACTGTTCGGGCAGTGTGGGTCCCGCATCTCTCTCTCGCCCTCTCTCCGAATTGCTTGCGCCTGCAATTCGGGTCATCCCCGACCCCCGTGTTTATATTGGCAAATCCTGGGACAACTCCCACCACACACGGTCTTAAAATCTTATCCCAAGCCCATAATCTTCAAAGTGGACCCAGCACTTGGGTAATCGCAGCACCATCACGTGGGACCCAATATAAAAGTGCAGGTCCCACCCCCCACCACCAACACCATTAAAGCAAAACTTCAATTTCTTTGAAAGCGCGTGGATGTAACAGCTCATCTCGCGCCCAAAACACTGCGGGGTCGCCCAGGTCGGTGAAATGGATAACACCCCACCCCCCCCCCAATCGACGAGTATTCAGTTTCTAGCCGACCTTGTTAGCTGGAGCCTAGGAAGACGCGTGGCAAGACCCAGTTCGACGGGCCAAGTATCAGACGATCCAGATTTGTTTATACGAGATCTAATAGCGGACGGCCCAGATTTGAAGTGGGACCGTAGAAGCTCCTCTGTGAGCTTTGCTTATAAAGGTGGAGTGACCCCAGAGGTCTACCACACTATCATTATCACTCGGGACTAAAGTATACGAGATATTTTTGGCGACTCTTCTTATAACCATTTCCATTTCCAAGCTATCGTGTGGTTTGCAGCGACAGAGAGATGGGTGCTTTGGATCATTTTTCCAACATCTTCGATTGCACTTCTCATAACAAAAGGCTCAAGAAACGCAGGCAATTGCAGGTGCATAACTTCTCCATAGCTCCTAAAAACAAGCTTTTTATTTCGTTTGGCTATGCAATTTTCAGAGCCGTAGAGAAAGTTCGTCATTACATTAGATTTGCCTTCCTCTTTGCTTGATATTTATGGTTAACTGTTTGGATCTTGCTCTCCGGCAGACATGTCCAAAGTTCGCATCTAGTAAAGCCATCCAAACTAGGAAATCTTTTTATCTTAAAGACTCTGAAAGTGGGCGTTTGGTTAATTTTTTGATTACACGTTCCAGTGTTTCCCTTTACATGAAAAAATGGATTTCCCCAAAATTCCTCAGAAACCGTATGACTGTTGGGGTCCCCCGCTCATGCTACAAGATCGCCCCGCCCCCTAGACTCGGCCTACGTCGAGCACAAATGTCCTCGACAGGCCTAAAACCATGTCGTATTGCTACGATCTAGTGTCCTGAGCTGAAGCTTTTTCCTGACTAGTCTGTGACCGTAGTACTGGCCGGAATGCACCACACCCTGTAAAAATAAGCGGGCCCTACCTGTTAGAATCTGATCCTCCGTTAGCCTGATATTTCCGTTTCTGTAAAAAAAAAAAAGAAGATATTTCCGTTTCTGACAGCTCCATTGACGTAGCAGAGGGAAAAAAAAAATAAAAAAAAAGGAGGACTTGACTCTCGGGGTTCTAGTGTGAATGCTCGCAAATACGTATAGAGTTTGCCAGCTGTAAATAAAACTGTTTGGCTGCTTTTGTGATTGGACAGACGGTGGAGATCAAGGTGAAAATGGACTGCGAAGGATGTGAGCGTAAGGTGAAGAGAGCCGTGGAGGGAATGAAGGGTGTGAACCAAGTTGATGTGGAGCGCAAGGCCAACAAACTCACGGTCATCGGATACGTAGAACCCTCGAAGGTGGTGGCCCGCGTGGCTCATCGAACGGGCAAGAAGGCCGAGATTTGGCCGTACGTGCCTTACGGCGAAGTTGCTCACCCCTATGCACAGGGAGTCTACGACAGGAAGGCCCCAGCTGGGTACGTGCGAAACGTGGAGGACCCGCAGATGTCGCAACTGGGACGTGCGAGCTCCCTCGAGGTGCGGTACACTACAGCTTTCAGTGATGAGAACCCCGCCGCATGTGCCGTAATGTGATCGACATAAATGCTTTTAGTAGCAAGGAACGAAGCGGTAATTAAACAAAGAACAGAGTGCTGCTTATGCAATAGAATTCTCTTAGGTTTGTAGGTCCGTAGGCCTGTTTTTCTTCTTGGGATTTGTGTTGCTGCAAATTTGTTTTCATTTTTGGTCGGCTTGTTCTTTTTTATTGTTTCTTAAGCGTTGGTTAGGGACTTTGATTTTGTAATTAAGAATCAAGAAGTGTTTTCTAGAAAAAAAAAAAAAAAAAACCTATAAGTGGTCTGTGGTTGTACATATTCATGAATCCGTGAGTAATAAAAATTATATTTTTGTCTGTAAATTAAGTGATGTTTGGCAAAACGAAAGTATTTGCCTTTTATGGAATTTTTTAAAAATAAATTTCAACATTTGTTTGAAGTAAATTCCAATAATTTTTTTAATGAAAATTTCTATAAAATCATTTATTTTCAAACTTTTCATAAATTCTAATAATTTCCAAAAAAAAAAATCAAATCTTTCTGCACTTTTCTATAAAACTCTAATAAAGCACAATTAAATATTATAATACTATGGATCAGCAAACGTCCATGTCATCGTCCTTTTGTTCCACTGGTAGTTTGATTTTTAGAATTGCATCATCAATTGAGTGTTAAAACAAATTTCCTTCCTTCAAGGTGTGCCATATTCTCGAAGGTGTGCTATCTTCCGAGAAAGGTAAGTCGTTTTCCAAACCTAACATCTCTAATCTTGATTAACTCAAACTACTTAATCACTTTCACCGTACATAATTTGTCCTCTTGGATTTTTTTAAATGAAAAATTATGTTAGTCTATTTTTTAATTTTATATTTTATATGATGTTATTACTGAGTTTATATCCTTAATAATTTTTTTACTAATTCAATAATTTAAATATCAAAATTTTATATACTTCTTTAAAGAAATTATATAATTTTTCTTTGTTTGAAGTGACATAGTTAAGAGTCTCGATTCCAAAATAGCATAAAAGCACAAATATGTAATATACATTTTTTCCTTGTTTTTAATATCTCTATTGACAAAGACAAATTGAAACTATTACAAAATATATTTTAAATTTTCAGGTGACAACCAAACACTATATACTCATTTTCAAGGAGTTAGCCAAACATTGAAACTTGTTTAGTTTTCCTTACAAATATTTGCTCATTTTCTTCATTTTACGCCTAAACAAATGCAGCCAGCCTAGGTGACGCTTGGCATAACCATAACATTAATAAATATCTCAGTTTTTTTTTTTTCTCAATTATTGTATTAATGTTGCTCAAATGTGGTTGACACTTGCAAAAGAAAATTGCTCGGCGCATAGTTTTCATACAATGACTTTATGAAAAAATGGAAATTGAAAAAAGATCATAATCATTTGGAAAGACGTCTAAATAATAAAAAAGGAACAAGTAGAGAAGATGGTAGACAGAACGAATTTTTTATTTTTATTTTTTGGAGAGCAAGCGATAATATTACATTAACAGACGAAAATAAGGGGTTACACAAAATGAGACCCTTTACAAGCAGAACTCAATGGGCCGGCATTTGGGCGAACGGCTCAAGGAAAAGCAGTATTACGACATGAACTGTATTTTATAGGACTTGAATTAGAACATATATTGGATTCCATATATACTAATATTAGATAAATTGAACCAAGCCCATTATCTCATTTTAGAACTAAAATTTCTGTGTCTGGTTTCTGGGCCATCTCATATCCTATCTGGGCCTGGGCACGATTATATTAGCTTATAGTATTTCCACCAGCCCAGTCAAGAACCGGCCCAGTATCGATCGTTTAGTAAACAGTCGCTCCTTCCCAAGTTGCCATATTCTGTACCTCACACAACTCGTTCCTTTCCCCGACTCCCTCCGCGTCCTTCTTTTTGGCGGGAAACCAGCAACAAGCAGTCACAGAGAGTGACATGGCGGAGGAACAACAGGAGTCGGGTCTCGATCAGCTGGAGGAGGACTACGCCGTGTGGAAGAAGAACACGCCGTTCCTTTACGACCTGGTCATCTCCCACCCTCTCGAATGGCCGTCTCTCACCGTCCACTGGGTCCCGCTTCCAGCCCCGCTGTCCCACGACTCCGATCCCTCTCTCGCCGTACACAGACTCGTCCTCGGAACCCACACGTCCGAAGGCGTCCCGAACTTCCTCATGGTCGCTGACGTTCTCCTGCCCAGCAATGTGTCAGAAGCCAATATAGATGGCAAAGCCGAAAATTTAATTATTCCTAAGGTCAGTGATCTTATTACTTCTGTAATTATTCTGGGAGTTTAATTTTTCTGGACTTAGTATTTTTTGTGTATTTTGCAGTGATTTTCATTATTGCCATGAATTATTTTGTGGGTACCAAGTGTTTGTTAAAAACCTTATTAAATGTGTTTGGTCTATCTATTTCGTTCCAGAGGTAAGAAAAAAGATACTTGCATCTTGATTATCAAGAATCATTGTGTGGGTACCGACTATTTTGACGAGACTTTCAGGCTGAATGTTTTGATGTGTAGTATCTTTGGTGCATTCACAGGCAAAAAGGCAGAAGAGTCTACTATCTTTTTTCAATCATCGTTTCGTCTTTAATCAGTGTTTAAATTAATGGCGGAACTTACGTCTAGTTGTGTTGTTGGCAATGTCTGTAGGTGGGGATAACACAGAAGATACCTGTCGATGGAGAGGTGAATAGGGCTAGGTGTATGCCGCAGAAACCGGCGATTGTGGGAGCAAAGACAAGTGGGTCTGAGGTTTATGTTTTTGATTGTAACAAACAGTCGGGGAAGGAAGAAGGGGGTGATTGTGGTCCTGATTTAAGGTTAAGAGGACATGATATGGAAGGGTACGGACTGTCTTGGAGTCCTTCTAAGGAGGGATATCTTTTAAGTGGCTCACATGACCATAAAGTATGTTTGTGGGATATATCTGCTGTGGCTCAAGACCGAGTGCTTGATGCATTGCACGTTTATGAGGTAATTATCTGAACCAAATTTGTGTGTTCCTTATGGTAGTCCTGTTCCATTAGATATGTTGTTAATGGGATTGGGAATGTAAAGCTCAGGCTCATGAAAGTGTTGTTGAAGATGTATCCTGGCATTCAAGGAATGAAAATTTGTTTGGGTCTGTGGGGGATGATTGTCAATTGATTCTTTGGGACTTGCGCACAAATCAACCCCAACATTCTGTGAAAGCTCACGAGAAAGAGGTGATCAATCTTGAGGCTCTTCATTTCTGTGACTGTAGTGGCTGTCCAATTTTTTTTATGGGATATGTTCCTTAACTACCATCTCCCCATCAGCATCACAGGTGCTCTAGATTTTTATGGAGTATTTTTCAAAAAAATTCACTATTATAAATATGTTGAATGGATTTATTTTGATTGTCCACCTATGGACAATAAGTGTTTTTTTTTCCGAGCATAATGTTGAATGTATTTGTTTACCTATAGCCAATAAGTATGCTGTATGTATCATAATATTGGAATGTGATCTATTTCACTTTTTGATTCTCTCCATATTTGCATTTCTCCTGTATCATATTGAAATGCCAACTTTGTTGCCCTCTATTATGTTTTTACTTGAGTATGGAGTTTATTTGTTGTTGCTGATACTTTTTTCTTGGGCGTGCCAGGTGAACCATATTTCTTTCAATCCATACAACGAATGGATATTGGCTACCGCATCTTCAGATACCACCATTGGTCTCTTTGATACGAGGAAGTTGAGCACGCCACTGCATGTTTTAAGCAGTCACATGTATGCATCTTAAATTTCAGTGACATGCAGAATTTATACGTGAATAACCTGGCTCTTTGTCCTCACCACCTAAAAAAAAAGAAAAGAAAAAGCTTCTCTCTCTCTCTCTCTCAACTAATTGTTTCACCAATTCAAATGAGTTTTGTTCTCATTTAGTCATGTGCTTCCCTGAATGACTACTGTGGTCAAGACAATAGTTGATGTGATTTTGTTACCACATTGGTGTATGTACTGGCTGCCTATTGTCTGGAATTCGGGGTTAAGAGGTTTAATAGGATTGGAAAATGAGCTGTTTGGCTTTTGTGCACCTATAGTCACTATATTCTATCCAATTCAGATCTGTTGGCTTAAACTATTTTCCACGCATGTGACACTCTTTTCACCATTTAATGGACTTAAATGATTCTTGAAGGAGTATTTCCATTGTTATGTGAGAGTCAGTAAGAAGTTGGTGGAACTCATCATTTTCTTGTTTCTCATGAGAGCTAATATGTTAAATTTCTGATGATAGTTACCGATGTTAACCCTGGATTTATTTCTTACAGAGAGGAAGTATTCCAGGTGGAATGGGATCCTAACCATGAAACTGTATTGGCTTCATCAGCTGATGATAGAAGGTTGATGGTTTGGGATCTTAACAGGTATTTTACACGGAAAATAAGTGCTACGAATGTGCTTGTTTTTCCTTTTATTATCTGTCCGAAGACTTATTCACTGTCCTTATTTTTCTTTCTACTACGTTGTATAATTCTTTTTTGCAACTTTTGGTCGCCTATAAGATCAAGGAGAATAGAACGCTCTCTCTCTCTTCCTCATTCTGTTTCCATCAACAAAACATAGGATTAAGGTCTCCCGACTGAATGAAGTACTATGAAGTTGATCAAGTACAGGACATTACCATTCACCACCACAGATATATACTAATTGATGACTCATTTGAAATCGATAAGGTTGACTACCTTATTATTGGAAAGCTACTGGATGATGCATAACTGGAAGCCTGTAAACCTACCCGCAATTATTTTCAGCGGACCCTCTGACTGAATATGTGATTGGCACACGCCAAACTCAATCGTTCAAATAGTTGTCATGGGTTTTAGTTTGCACCTGATCTGTGTCTGATTGATGCTTTGGACTTCCTTTACAGTCATCATGACTTAAACTTGGACTCATCATGCATTATGAAGATTCATGAACAACAACTTCATTTAGTTTTAGGATTTTCTCGCTATCTCAATCTGTTCTTCCAATATTGAGATAGTTTCAAGTTATACAGAGAACTTCATAGCAATCTTAGAAAGGTTTTTTGCATAGAAAAAAAAAATAAAACGTAGAAAATCTTAGAAAGCTTTCATTGTGCAAATTTTTTCTAAATTCATCATAATTGTGGTCTTCTACCCGTAGTTCAAAAAATAGTTCTACAGTGAATGTTCTGCCTCACTAAATGATGAGTAACGTCTTCAGGATTGGGGATGAGCAGACAGAGGGAGATGCTGAAGATGGTCCTCCGGAGCTCCTATTTTCGCATGGCGGTCACAAGGCAATGATATCAGATTTCTCGTGGAACAAGTACCAGCCATGGGTCATGGCAAGTGTAGGCGAGGATAACACTGTCCAGGTCTGGCAAATGGCTGAGAGTATATATCGCGATGACGACGATATGCAATTTACTTACGATCAACTATAGATGTTTTCTGTATCTTAAGCTATCATTTCAGTTCAGTCTCTGAGGTTTAGGTAGGAACCGTATTTGACTTCTTGGTTTAGATGACCATCAGACTTTCGTAAAATTTCTAGATTTCAGGAGTTCTTTATAAATTGTCAACTCTCCATACGTTTGGAAACACGTTTGGGAGTCCATTGTGTTTTTAGTCAAGAACATCTTTGGGGTCCACGAGATTGTTACAACTTTTATAGATTTTCGCTTTACTTACATTATATCCATAGGGTCAGGCTGGAGCTTGTGATGAGTCTTTGTGGTAACCTCGCTCAGTGGTGAGGGCAAATGATATTCTCCCCATCCATATCTGGTATCTCTACAGACAAATGAAGTTTTCTTCAAGTCCATGACCGCTTCCTCTAAAAGCTATGGACTTTGTTACTTTATCTGCTAAGTGATCAACATAGCGCACACTCGCAATGAGAAACAAGAACTAAGACGGAGCAAAATCTTGCCTTTTTCCATCCAAAAGAACTCGAAATGGAGCAAAATAAGAAACGCTAACTTTGGACCTGATTCATTCCTACGCTCTAATACTACCAAGACTTCTGGGCTCTAAGTTAAGGGCAAGCACAAAAAGCTTTTTCCTTGCATCTCATACCAATCAGCGTTGGGAGAAACCTCACTATTGATGGGCGAATAGCTGTCATGGCGACCCCAGACCAATACCGAACCTGCTTTTAGCCTCATAAACAAAAATCATCTTACTCAGCTCGGCACTGTAATATCTTTAGCATTGAACTATCTCAAGTCATTATTAACTGTATTACCAAAGGTAATATCCTCTTGCGCTCCTATGAAGCATAATCTGAGAGGAAAACACTATTATTTTACTGTCAATTACAGTAGCTTGATCCTGATGACCAGCAAGCAAAAGGGTCCTGGCAGAATAACCTTGACAAACTTGTAAATCTTCACTTGCATAACGAAAATGGATTCAGTAGACTGAGAATAGGAGCTTTAGTTTTCGGTGCAATGCAAAGGGAAGGAAATCAAGTGATCAGCCTAGTACGTGAAAGGAAGCATAATTTCTCAATAAAAGCTCCAACATCAAATTCCTACAAGTAGCAATTGTTACCTGTGACAGTAAAAGAAGAAGAGCGACCCCTACACACACACAAATACCCATTAAGTAGATATGAACCAAAACGTCTGTCACTTCTCATTAGGTATGCCCCAAAGAAATCTGGTACGGAGTCAGCCCAAGAGAACTTGGATCTGTTCAACCAGTCGCTAATCAAAAGATGAGCTATGGATATACACTTTGCCATCTTCATTTCTCACACGTGGTGAGAGTGTTCCCTCAATTGGAAATCACAGTGCCTGATTGCTTCAGTCAAGGCCAACACACTGAGCAAATTACCCATTTTTGTGTCACAACTTGTGGATGACAGGAATCCCTTTGCAGAACTTCAGCAAGAAGGCAATGCTTCCTTCCTGATTAAATCAGGCACTCTTTTGTCAGGTAAAAGCTACGGGCAGAAGCACACTTCTTATGTTAATGTAATTGCAAAGCTAAACCAGAGAATAACAATTACTGGAAACTTTGCAAGCTCTATCTTTCCACAGAAATCACAAGTTTCGATCACACATAAGTGAGATTTGTTCTCACCTGTTCACGGCTCATACTACTGAAAGATGCAAGGCACCCATCTCCCTATGTTCTGTAATTCAGCAGCCAAGAATTTGAACAGCTTAGCAATGAAGCAATTTTCAAAAACATAGCAAGAAAGCCGCAACATTGAATAATGTCGGTTTAATTGACTGATTTATGAGTACTCGTATCAAATAAGAAGGCTAACACTTAAGAGAGATTTAACTTTCTAGAAAATTGTACAGTTGGCATGAGTTCTACGAAATACACATAACTAAGCTTCATGCTTTACAAGACATTAGAAGTAGACTAAATTCCAGAAAGTGACCAAAGCAACTCCAGAAACAACACCTAGTTCAGCAAAACTAATGCCTGAAAAGCACAGGAGCTCCAAGAACCCAACAGTGGGCTAAAAGAAAAAAAGGAAATTAAAGAAGAATTCAAACGACCTGAACAGAAAGCTGATGCCGCAGTTCAACAAAACTACTTATTGGAAGACCATATGTACCCTTGAGGACAAAGACACTGCAAACTAAGCAGCTCTTCAACTTGCTTTTCCTCCACGAGCCCCTCCTAATAGAACAAACACCATAATAATCAAGATCATAAAACAATTAATTTAAGCAGTAAGTTGGACAATTCCAGAAGCTGCGATCAAGTAAATTAATTTCTTAATCAACAGAGAAAAAGAGGGACAGTAAGAAAGGCAAACTAGACACAGATGTATCATTCAAGACATAGTAATCTCCTCCATAGGTACATCCTTCTCTACCCCCCCCCCCCCTTCAAAAAAAAAGAGTAAAAAAAATCCCTTCACTCTCTATTTTTCCTGCATTTTCCTCATTCTCAATTGAATTTAATGGAAGAGGCCTTCTCTTCCTGGGCTTAAACTTAGATATGCTGAACATTTTTAACTCTTCCAATACCATGAAAGTTAAAGCAAGCAACCTGCAACTAATCAAACTCCCTCACATAAGAATGCCCTTCACTTTATAGATAATGTGGTTTCTTGAATTGGGGTGGGATATGAAGTAATTCAGACAAAGAAAAAGAAAATTGTGAAACATCAAAAGTCTGAGAACACAACTCTACCCTCTAGATTAAAGTGAGAAAATACAAATAATCTCCTTAAGGTTTGAATATCACCAAAGTTCACAACCACTAGTTCTCAAATCAAGTAATAACCAGAACTACATTGCAACTAACATATGAATGAAGTATAAAAAAACAACTATTCATCAAATTAACTCATAGTGTCTGATTAAGTATGTAATTGCTTAACCCAAGCCCAGACCTCTAGCTTCCAATAGTTAATCATAGAAAATCTAGCCCCAGGGAGAGCTAAAGCAGAGATGGTTCATGAGGCCAGCCTGGAAAGGGAGTCTTCTTATGGTTGCACGTCAAGTGAATCTTCATATGTTCTCCTACTTAACTATTGTTAAAGCCAAGAAAGTCTATATACTTCTATAGGATGTTTTGCAGTTAAAAGTCTTTTGTTATCTGCATGCAGACTCCAGCTCAGCCTCAATCTCATGGTCCAAGTACTCTGTCTGAAGGTATCACTTTCAAGTACGACAGCATCAAATTCTATTAAGGACACAATCATTCTGCTTAGATTCAGCCTAGGCAAAATACAGTGCCATTGTTAGCTTGTGCAGTTAGATATAATCTTATCATATGGGAATTCAACAACCTATAAAAGATCATGTTAATTAAGAACATGATGCAATAACCAACCATTCCTTGGCACAACAATAAGCTACAGACTCGTAAGAAGTTATCAAAATATTCCCAACAAAAAAGAATTTGGTTTCTAAATAACATAAAAAAGGAAAGGACTGAAGTTTCACCTTTCCTCTTATTTGTACCAGAAGGATTGACATTGGAAGCTAAATTCCCAACACCACAACCAGAAAGCTCCTTGGATACTGAATTCTGATTCGCCAAACACTGGAGATTCTCAAATTCACAGCCACTAAAGCCTTGTCCATCTATTGATGCATCTTCCCCACTTTTACCATCGACCACAGGATGGAGACAATAGACCTGATCGCCACATTGCATGTTACATGGGTTCATCACATAGGCGCCTGGCATGTTTGGATTAGGAAAGTTTGCACTGACCGGTTTCTGATATGGAAAAGATCCAATCTCCCCTTCAATCCTCCCTCGAATGTCCACGAGCAAACACTTCAGCCTCGCAATTTCCGCCTCCAATGCAGCTTGACCTTGTAACCTCTTCAACAACTGCTGATTCAAAGCCCTTAATCTCACAACTTCATCCTCCAACGATGCAGCTCGGGCCTTCTTCTTCTCACGGTACTTGCGAACTGCTTCCCGATTGCCTAACGGGCGTTTCTTCCCTTTCTTTTCAGTGGATTCTGCACTATCATCCGTGGAAATCTTTTCCTCACTTTGGGCAGGCAAAATTTTAGTGTGCACGTGAAAACAGGTATGCGTATGTGAAGAATCAGGGCCAGGCGGGTTGCAGGTGTGGGTGTGAGTGCAAGCATGAGAGTCCTTGAGAAGCTCGTCAAAGAAACTATCCATCGAGCAACTACTCGGAACTTCCCCCATATTCGTACTCGGAAACACTTCGTGGTTCGAGAAATCGAGTTCCCCGTCTTCCATTACGATATTGGAATCTCCGCCAAACAAAATGCTTAACCTATGAAAAGGTTACAAATATCACGACTTTCGAAGCAGACACAGATAAAATTTGTCCACAATTCTCGGTCTTGATGAGAATAAACAAGTAACCCGATGCGAAATTGTATTTCTGAAAAGATTCAAAGGCCTAAAAATCAATCTAATAAGTCATCCCCAATTTAGCTCTTTCACAATCAAATTCAAACCCAGGAAACCAACTACGTCAACATGATGAGATCAACCATCCCAGACGATATGTGACAGCAAAAATGGCTCAGGATCACCTAATCGAGCCAAAAGTAAGAGATTTTCATCAAGCAGGGAAAGACGTAATCACAAGCTTAAACCAAAAGAACCGTACAGAAGATTTAATTTCAAACCATAGGCCGAATCGAATAACTCGATGCGATTACGAACAAAGATCGTGACTTTGAACAAAGTTGAAAGCCCAGAAAGCAGGTGACGGGCTCAGAATGAAACCCTAGGTGGGCTGCAAATGATAATAATATTACCTGGCGGCGTCAGAAAACAAAAATGGTCATACTAAACGTTCTTTGCCAGTGTGATATAGAACGATTGGTTTAGACTTTAGAGATTCCAAAGGCGCTTTCGAGAAGTCGGGGAAAATTCAGTACGTCCTTTGCCTCCAATTTACATGACTATGGTGTACTATTGACAAAACGAAGAAAAGTATCCAGTGGGTCACGGCCCACGTTACCATGGTTCTAGTAGTCCAGATATGCCACAGACATGAACAAGATTTGATCTTAACCGTCCATTAACCATTAACATAACGTGGCAGAATATAAGGCCAATGGTTCGTAGTGTATCTGGTTACATGATACTACTGCCATTGTGATTCCACTTGTACGGTCGCAAATTTCTGTCCTCATTTTCAAAAATTCATATGGTCAGGCAATATATCGATGTCAAAATAATTCCTTTCTTAAAAAAAAAAAAAAAAAAAAACTCAATAAAATCAAATTCATCTACATTATTATTTGATTTATTTTGTTATTGATGGAGCTAATTTTTAATCGGTCTATCACAGTATCCACTAGGCCAAGAGCCCAAGGGAGCTGGGCCTGAAGTCTATTGCTTGAGATAGGTTAAAGACTCAAGTTCTCATTCTTTTCTCATATAAGTAAAGAAACAAGTTAGGACTCGGGTCCTCTCCGTACGGGGATTTCTTCGATGCCATTGTTAGTTTTTATTTTTTTATATATTTTTTTTGGTTCGATTATTAGTGAAAGTATGGGAGAAAGTCTACGTGCCTTTTCGTTTTGCCCCCTTTTTCTCTTATATCCTCCCTCTTTCTTTGTCTAAGCCCCTCGGGCCCTAATGGGCCACGGCCTTGTATCTTTATCCCTGCTTTTTCTCCATCTCGTCAGGGTGCCAGCCCCCCCCCCCTTTCCATTTTTATGACAGTTCTCTCTTTTTTCATGTACCTTTTGCCTCTTATTTATTAAGTGAGATCCACTTTTCCCTTCTCCCATTGGCCCTTAGGAAGACGATTTTTATTTGCTCATTTAATAGCCAAATATTATTCTTTCTAGCATCATTCTGTCAGGGAATAAGATGATTAACTCCCTGTTAGGCCTCACATTTTCATGTTCGATGTGACTCTATTTAAAAGAGTTGTCGGTCTTTTCTAAATGGCAATTTGCTGTCGATGAGAACTTGTTCGGCTTAGGATGAGCCTCAGCATTTTTTATCCGGCCCTGGGCCTGTTTCTTTTTTTTATTGGGCTGAAAAATCTATCCCCATCAATTATTATTCCCTTTTCTCAATTTTCTTTCTAATTTCCTACTTTGTTATTGCATTGGTTGTGGGTTGAAGTGAAGGTAAACCATGGAAAATGTGAGATTTTTTTAAAAAAAATGTATTTGGAGGGTGCAAAGATTGTTTAAGTTTATAAAAAGATATTGAAATTTGTTACAAAAAAAGTATTATAATCCATGAAAAAGTGACTGAATTTTTTTTAAAAAAATATTTTTGACATCCAAATATACGCTAGGTAATGAGGACAAATCAAACTCAACAGGCCCACCAGAGTGAACTCACTTAACACGTTGATGCAGTCTCAAATCATATAGGTCAGATTAGTTTGACTTTGGTGGCCTCAAATAGTTATTTACACTTTAAAAAATTGGAAGATGAGATTTAAGGAGGAACAAACCCTTCAAACTCATTTCTTGATTAATAAAGCCAAACCTTTAGAGTTAAATTTTTGTTTTTTGTTTTAAAAAGAAAATAAATGGAAAAATATTACAGAATGTTTTATAGACCAAAAAAAAAAAAAAAAACCTCGATTGTGGATAAAGAGACAAAGGAGAGGACCAAAATCAAAGTCGGCTTTTCGGTTGGGACCTCTTTACACTCGTAGCCTAGTAGGAAACTTGCACGACAAGGACTCTCTTCAATCGAAGAAAATCGACAGTTGGTTAATGGACAATAGCATTTGGAACAAGATTGCTTTTGTCAACCAAATGATTAGCACAAAACATGGCTTTCCAAAGTCATTATCAAGGAGAAGCACAGAAAGTTGATAAAAATAAAAATAAAAAATATAAGGAGAAGCACAGAAAGTGGCGCATTTCTTTGTTTAAAAAAGCAAGATTTCTATGGTCCTAAATTTCAGGATGGTCGAAATTCATGAACATAAGAATAAGAATATAATAATTTTTCAAAAAGTCGCACTTGCTTAGGATATTTTATTCTCTTTGGTAATTTTTTTTTTTTTAAAGTTACTATGTGCTCCGAAGTCTCGAATCATCTCAAACGTTGTCTTAATTAAGCATTTAATACATTAAGATTTAAACTTTCAAAATTAATTAATTTGTATCTTGAAATAAAATAGTAATTAGAAACGTGTTACATGACTCATTTAATTTTATAACATATATGGCTTTAACAGATGTGACCGGACCAGGAGACTAACAGTAAACTTCGAACACTTGAAAGCAAATGTTCATATTGTGGTCCAAGTGACGGTAACATCTTAGGGAGCGTTATTGCTTAAAACTATAGAGTTCGGATTGAGATGGGGATTGACTGTTCAAATTGTTGAATTTTGGGTTTGGGCTGAGACGCGTTGTAACCGAACAGAAAACTACGAAGGAATGCTAATTTGAATTACACAACCTTATCTGTTGACCACTCAATTTTAAAAACACCGATTTACTAAAGATGTTAACAGAAGTCTAAGAAGAGTGAAATTAGGAACCAGAATCCTAATATTGCAGCCCGATATCACAGCCCACCCTCCTAAATATTTATGAAACCATTTTCTACTTATTTTTTGAATTATGTAGTCTTTAAAATAAAATTTAAATCATTCCAAATCTTAATCAACAAAAGAAGCCCTTATTCTAAAATAATATTTAAACTTTAAAACTTAAAATTTAAACCAAAAACCAAAAACCAAAACTAAAATTAAATTGAACTCTCCGGCGACAACAACTCTATATTATAACAACTCTTAAAGTTAAAGTTATGTTGATATGGATTCCATGTTCTTTCTAAACTCTTCTACCTCTTACTATAAATCTATGTGTTAAATAGACAAACTCATCTCTCTTATCTCCAATTTTAGTTTACAATGGCAGAACTGATACCCTTACTATACAGCAACCTCGGAGAATATCTATCGTTTAGCCTCTCATCCTTTTTGAAGCAAATTTTCTATAGATGTACCAACCATCTCAACAAGAAGACCAACGAGCCAATTATCTATAGCGACTGGCACGAACTTCAGCATGATCTGATTGAGAACATCTTGCAGCGACTGAATCAGGTCGATCGCCGTCGCTTAAGTTGTGTCTGCAAGTCCTGGAGATCACATGTCAAGCAAACAAAAAATCGTATTGCTCCTCAGTTCCCATGGTTAGTTCTTCCCCACGGCCCAAACTGCAAATCGTTCAGTTTCTTTAGCATGTCTGAAGGCGCGGTTCATAATTTCAAGCTACCAAAGTCAGCAAAGGGAGGGCTGTGTGTGGGCTCTTCCCAAGGTTGGCTTATTATTATTGCAGGATCCGAATGGGACCCAAAAGTTTATCTGTCCAATCCGTTTTCAGGATCCCAATACCAACTGCCATCCTTCACTACAATCCCATCTTTTATGGATAGCGAGAGCAGCTCACAGGATCCAATATACAGCCTGACCTCTTTTATTGATAAGATTGTACTATCTTCCACAGAACCCGCTGAAGGCATTGTAGCGGCGATCTTGGATGAGGGTCTGGTACTAGCATTTTGCAAGCCCGGCGATAGGGAATGGAGTGTATTCAGAGAGCCAAACGAACAAGCTCGTGAGTTCCTAGACATCGAATTCTGCCAAGATACGCTATACGCTGTGGACGAGGAAGGTGATTTTGCAACCTATACGGTGGAATTGACTAAAAGGAAACTGATCTTGAACATAATTCCTGGTTCGAGCATTCCCATAAATTTCCCTCCTGAGGATGTTGATGACGAATTTGATGTTCAGATCATAAAGGAGGCGAATCAGACCTTACATTTAGTTGAATCAGACGGTGAGATCCTAATAGTCCAGTCCTCAGTCGATTATCTCATTACTGGAGTAGGGGAGGAGGGTGAGGACGAGGTGCTGGAAGTAGAAGGAGAAGAGGAGCTAATGGAATTACTGTTGTTTCGAAGTTTCCTTTACAAGAGCACAACCGAATTTGGAGTATTCAAGATTGACTGCTCTAGCGGGAACCTCCTCGTAAGCAATGTAAATGGTTTAGGTGACCGAATGTTGTTTGTGTCAACAAGCAGTTCATCAATATCACTTTCAGCCAGAGATTTCGAAGGGTTTAGGGAATTGCATATACTTTTTGATAGACAATTACTACAATTCTAATTTCCGGCCATTTGTTTGTCGTGAATCCGGTGTTTTCTATCTCGAGAATAGGAGGATTGAAAGGCCATCCCTAGTATCCGTCTTCCACTGCAGTTTCGCAAGTGTTGGTTTACACCACCACAGTTGTACTAGTAGGAACTACTTGCTGTATCTACTTTTCAAGTATTAATGTTCAGCTTTTTTTCTTTTCCTTTTTCCAATTACCGTATAAATGTTGCTCGAATGTGGTTTACACTTTAAAAGAAAATTGCTTGATGCATAGTTTTCATGCCATCTATGTAATTGAATTTACGATTTGCAATTTTATATAAAATCATGGTCAATGTGTTCGTGCGAGAGAGAATCTGGAATTTTGGTCTCCTGAGTACTGATCAGTTCTCGACTTTTTGAGTTTCGGCATAAAAAAAAAATTTGTAGAGCATATTTTCTCTCCAATTCATTCTGTTTTTTTTTTTTAAATACCTCATCAAATTAAAATGGCACTAAAGCAAAACAGAGTTTGAATCACAAAGGATAACCATTCCTCAGATGGGATTCTATGAAGTTCAAACTCCAGTTCTTCTCGCGCTGCAAGCACTCTTTTCGATCGTGATATCAGAGAAAGATGCTCTATTCAATTTTTTAAGCTCTTTTTTCAAAAGCCTCAATTTGGTACACAACTGAAACATAGAAGTGCTAAGTGGGCGGCACTGACTAATACGCAGCATGGATGTTATTATCTTGGCTTAACAAAAAAAAAAAAAAAGAAAAACATAGAAGTGCCATACTCGTTCCACAATATTCAAAAAATCTGGGTGCTCACATTCATAGGCCCTGTAATCTCTCATATTCGCATTTCCACCTTTGGTTGCGCATGATTAGAGTAGTAATCTTGAACCCTGCCTAACGAAAGACTTTGCGCCAATTGCTGTTGGCATAAGGTTAAACCTCTTGATCCATTCTAAATTCACTCAAAAACTTTAAACGTGCGTTTTGATCTCATCCGCCTCGAGAAGCCATCGTCGAGGGAGCGAGAAAAGCTTCGTGCCAATTTCAAAACGGGGGAGGCTCTAGTAATCAGCTCAGCTCAGTACTCCAGTTGGATTCCCTGTTGGCCTCTGATGACGAACACTTGAGGAAGACATCCCCATGCACTGGCATCAGAGAATATGAATGGAGTTCACTTAACTAGAGCCCTGCAAATTAATCAAAGCACATTGGATGAGCTGCTCGAGAAAGATGTAGTTAATGGGCATAGCCACTCAGCTCATCATCGCCCATTTCAGCAAATGCTTCAGCAAAGATGAATAGCTACCTTTCTCAATGCTTTGTCGGGTTTAAGGCCGAAGGTCATGGTAATAACAGAACAAGATTCTAACCACAATGGATCAACTCTAATGGAGAGGCTATTGGAAGCTCTTTCACTCGAATGCAGCACTGTTTGATTGTTTGGAGTCCACAGTGCCAAGAACATCATTGGAAAGACGGAAGTTGGAGAAGATGCTGTTTGGGGAGGAAATTAAGGAACAGAATGGTTGTGCGGTAATACGCTGGCTTGGAGGTGAAAAAATGAGATCTGAGAATTGAGATCCTTCCTTTCGTGTAAAAGCTCGAGCATCCCCGAACCTGCAACCCTAAGCCTCAAATTGAGAGCAAAACCTGACGACGGCTTCTTCATGCGGATGAGATCAAAACGCACTTTTTAAGTTTTTGACATGGCGTGCGAGTCAGCTGGGTGACGTGGCGTCGATTGGGAGAGAGAGAAAAATGGCAGGAGACTCCGTTTTGCCGATTCGAAAAAATCCATTAAGTTGGTGGCCGCATTAACACGGGGGTATATTCGAAAAAGTTTATTTTAGTGACGGTTGTTGGTCAAAAAAATTTTGAAATATTTTTAAAATTTTAAAAAAATTTAGAGTTTAAGATTATATTGGATTGATAAAAGTTATAGAATATATTAATATAAATGTTAAAAATTTTGAAGTATATTTATTTTAATCGAAAATTTCATACTTCAAAATATCAGAGAAATAAATACCAGCTAGGAACCTCGTGCAAAGTGAACCTTAAGGACTGTTTTTTATAAAACTTTAAACCACGTGCAACTCAGCTGTGGAGTGGAGAGCAATTAAGCCTAAAAGAAACCCACTAAGAAACACTTGTCAATAAAAACCAATTATTTATGCTAGTGGTCCCTGTGAAAGCTTGGTAAATTTCAGAGGCGACCAAAGATCTGGGGGTCACCACAGTTCAAAAGCCTAATATTTTTCAGATGGGAAGCCTAAAAGATACATGACTAGCTAATATTTATTCGTATAGATTAGGTGGCTGGTTTAAATGACTAGAAATTATTTTTAGTTTATCAAGTGTATGCAAGCGTACAAATTAAACAGATTAGGTCTATTGACATTAGCAGTTAATCTTTTATCATACCATAATCAATACAAACCACCTCAGCATCGGGTGCCAACAATTTGTTTGCCTCAACTGGACTAGTACAGATCATTCACATCTGACAAAGTCGCGAAAATTTGATTTTGCAACGATTAAAGAAGTATTTGAAGAGTACAACTAAACCTGATATTTTTTGTTTTCCCTGTCTGTCTAAGTACAACTAAAGCTAATCAAAGCTGGATGATCTGCTGCATCTTCCTTTTGAGGATTCTGCTGATGAAAGACCCACACTACTCTGTGATGTGGTATCGCCGTCAACATCAAGCAATGCAAGACTCAAATGTAACTCTGCACTAGATTTTGGATAAACCTCGTCATCATTATTGTCATGGTTTTCAGGATCCTTTCTGTCACCATTTTGGGAGTCAACCGATACCTCGACGCAGTTTTCCCCTTTTAGAAGCTTCAGGATCTGGAAAAGTAAGGCAATTAGGAACAAGATTTCATACAACCCATTCAGAGTATCGCTTATAACATCAGAGTATTGCTTAAAACATGACTTCTTAACTTATAAGAGTATGACATCTTCAATACCGCAATTGCAAAGTTATTACCTCGATCATTTTAGGCCGAAGCCTAGCTGACCGTGTGATGCAGAGGGTTGCTGCAAGAACCATTCTCCTCAGCTGAACCTCATCATGTTTTCCATCCAAATTTGGATCCAATATGCCTCTGACATCTCCACTCTCTATGACGGGCTTTGCCTGCACTCATTGTATAAATTGTTACTCATCCACCTAAGCTGTACAAGCTGAACTTCTATTTATCGAAAAGGCTCTTACCCACATGACCAAGCTCAGATCTTGTCCTTTGGGAGCGTCAGAACCAATTGATTTTCTCCCTGATAACAATTCAAGAAGAACTACACCAAAAGCATACACATCAATCTTGTCACTTACTTTCCCATACATGAAATATTCAGGAGCAAGGTAACCAAATGTTCCTACTACACCATCTTCAGTCACAAAAGATGAATTTTTCGGTCCCCACATTGCTAGTCCAAAATCAGATAACTGTCAAACAGCAACAAGAATTCGTCAAATCAAAGATCCATGACAGTTACTGCTTTTGATTATGTATGGTTCTGAGGCAGTACCTGTGGTTCAAACTTCTCAGAGAGAAGAATGTTTGAAGACTTGACGTCTCTGTGAATAACGGGTCGAGAACATTCATTATGCAGGTGATTTAGAGCTTCAGCAATCCCAACAGCTATATTAAATCTATCTTCCCATGATAAAACACATTTATCTTTTCTTCCACCTACATTGCGTATTCACTCATATCAATGTGGTGTCGGACAATTTTTAGCAACTGGGAAGAAAAGGATAAATCCCATTTATTTACCATGTAGGTTTTCCTCTAAGCTTCCTTTGGACAAGAACTCATAAACCGAGATTAGAGCATTATCTTTGGTGCAGATGCCAAGCAGGGGAGTGATATTTTTGTGCTTCAGTGAGGAAATGATATCAACTTCAAGGGAAAAATCCTTGGATGCTTCTTTGGTTGACTTCAGAATCTTTACTGCCACTGGCTTGCCATCTGGAAGAATGCCCTTATATACCCGGTTAAAACCCCCTTTCCCAATTATATTTGCTGTCAGAAAAGCAGGAAAGTTTAGGTAGAGCATATGTCTGAAGAGGAAAAGAGATTTCACGAGTACTTCAGGATGAAAAGGTACTCACCTGAGGAGAACTGGGAAGTTGAAGTCTTCAGAACCTCGAGACTGAACATTTTGCACCCTGATGAGTGTGTTTTGGAGAGATGCTCCAAGCCTTTTTGTATCTCACTCGACTCGGATACTCCATTTTTAATGCTCTCATCCGAAATGTCACTGAGACCTCTTTCTAATAGGTTTTCGTTAACTGCTGAATGCTGAGGAGTTAGCTTTGGGGAACGATCTGGCAAGCTCATTGCCCATTGCACCACAGACAGTTTCCTTGGATTTGGGGTTTGTGGAATTGATGAACTGGTTCGACGGAGTAAAGGCCAACCAAGCTTCTGCTCCACAGGGTATCCAGCATCTAGAGAAGTTTGTCTCAAAGGAAGTTCGTTTCGTTTGCGGACAAGGTTGCCAATCTCATCCTTGAAGTCTTCACCAATAGGTCTTAAACCATCTATGGAGTTTGGAACCACGTCAGAGAGAGATTTCTCAGACTCTGCCTCGGAGTCACCAAATTCAGATCGGCATTCTCTGGGACTGGGAACTTCTGCTAGAGGAAAACTTGGTTTTAGATCTCTTTTAAGAACTGACATAATCACAAGCCGATTCCCCACATGATATCTGAATAATCCACAAGATGGGCCTTAAAACTCGACAAAAATTCCAAACCTGGTAGTTGGTTATCGGCGAACCTTCTGAAGACTATTTTCCCATTATGGATAGCCAAAACATCGGTCGTAGAAGGCAGTCTCGTGGCGCAATATTTCGCTATGGAATTCCAACTCCTGCAAACGCTATCTGTTTAGAGTAATCAGAGAAGTCTAATAAAAACTACAATCAATGCATAGTAGAGGCTCTAGCGTTCCTCCTACCTTAGAGGGCTTTGCTTGCATATCCCCACAACTACAGCCGCAGCAGCGTGGCTCTTTGCCTCTCTGACCAGAGCCTTTCGGACTGAACTTCCTGCGAAGACCTGACCAGTGAGATCAACCTGAAACCGAGTATGCCAAACCATAATCAACCATTAATATCCCAATGAATGAAAAAAATTGAAACTTGAAGCATTTTAATCACTAACCTTCTTTTCCTTACATAGGCCTTCATAAACTTCTAAATAACCATCCAACAAGTTCTTGTATTCCGAAACCTGATCTATATTGATATAATAGGTCAGACCAAAAGAAACAAGGATATGAATCAACAAAGCCCATGTAAATTACTTTCATATTGCTATAAAGTTTCGAATTTCGCAAACGAGGCCTTACGGGAATCTCGAGCAACATGGATCGCAACCACGCAATCTCCAGGCTCAGCTACTTTCAGAAGAGCCCAGGTTAGAAGCTCTCTGCTATGGCAGTCCATTCGAATATCAACGAGTACTTTTTTCTTCCCAGCAGCCTGAACTTCCTCCTCAACTGTCATTGTATTTTCTCTCCCGCGGCTATGTCTAACTCGTTGAGGGAAGCGCTAAGAAACATGTATGATTAGATGTTGCTTTGTGTCCTGCTTGGGAAGCTGTTGTTCCTCTGCACTAAACGTTGGCCGTGTTTGTTGGCTTCGTTGGAATGAATCGGTCTCAAGGCCCTGCAGAGTAGAGAAGGCTGCGCAATTTTCACTCTAGGCTTGACCTAGACGATATTGGATATATTTCTGCTGGTTAGGGCTCACGGTATGAGATGAATTAGCGGCGCCCCTGGGAAAGCAGGAGGTGCCAATAAATAGAATCCAGAAATCTAGGAGTTGTCGTGATAGGTGAGAATGTCCTAAGTAAGGATGTCAGCTCAGTGGAACAACCGTGCAGCCACTGAGTCGTTGCATTAAAGGAGAGTGCAAAGCATGTTATCCCCTGTCCGCCCCCACAGAAAAAAGGAAGTGAAGAAGTTTGGTAGGGTTAAGAAGGATAAGATCGAAGTTTCTGACAATGTAAATGTGTACCGGTAAGAAGTGTGCGGATTCTGGTGTGGGACCGACACAGTTTGCTGGAGTAATACGGAGTGTTTTGTGTAATAAGGAATGAATAGTTGTGCGCCAAGGACAGGGCTGGATCAGGGGACGCTAGGGCTACGCTGCTGCAGAGCTTAATTTTGCCAGAAGCGCCGGAAAGTTGGAGTATCAGAAATTAGTTAACGAGGACTTGCTGGAGTTCTGCGTGAAAAAGTATTTTAAGCAGCTGGGCTGTGGCTTCGAAACAAGTGTTGCAAAGTTAAAAAAAAATTCAGAGAATCCTAGACGTGTGGAGTTACGGACAAGAAAGTGTCGGCAAGTGAGTGAATTTGCACGAAGAGGGGGCAACATTTTGGCAGGGTACATAGGAGTAAAAATAGGAGCAATTTCTTCTTTCGGCCAATTAAAAAAAACCGGCAGTTTTCGCGGGAAATCCGGTCATATTCCATGAACCGATGAAAGTGGGGGTTAGACCTGTGGACCGGCTGTTTCGGTTTCACAAACCCGAGGCCATGCCACATGCCGTAGCGTTATCTCTAAGGACAGGGTTTGAGGGTTCTGACCAGAAACTTACCATACACGTTGACTGAATAAACAAGTTTTAAACTTCAAAGACGAGACTGCCCCCTCACCTGGGTCATTTGTTCCAACACGCGGTTTTATTTCGCTTTTGGTATTATAAGTCGTTTTGATTATTTGACCTTTGGAATGGATGGGTCTCGCGCGGAAGATTTTACTTAATTATTAAAATAACAAAAAGACAATCTTGGCCTCTTTTTTTTTAAAATAGTATTCGGGTTCTTTTTTAATAACTCGAATATCCTCTCAAGTGCTTCTTTGTTACGCTTACAATGCCTCGAGAGATATTTTCGAAGCGTACCTTGAATCATCACCGTCCATCTACGCTTTCTTTAAACGGAAATTCACGTAGCCCCAAAAAGAGGAGTCGAATATTTATTTATTTAAGAGGATCGAATATTAATTATTAACAATTAAGTCCACAGCAGTTGTGCGGGCCCTAAGCCTTACCCTTATCCCCGTCCTTTATGGCCCAGCGTGAACGGGGAAGCGGGACCTCAACCTCTAGGCTCTAGCCTACTTTTTGATCATTGAAGAGGTTGAAACGTGTTCGAAGTGGCAAGTGCATGAAGGATCTACCGCGCACGACAAGTTCGTGAAAAGGAAAATTGAATGGTGGTCATGATTTTTTTATAAACTGCATCATATCTGAATTGAATTGCTTCTTCAACTCTGTTTTTTTGCTATCATATGATCTGACTCTCGTATAAGTATGTAATTCCTAAATATTAATTTATTATTTTAGTACCATTCTCGTAATTTTACAAAAAATAATGAACAGACTTATCAAGCGATAGATGATGACCATGTAAAGATGGTCAATTGGTGAGACTTGCATCTTTTTTGACCCAACTGAAAATTTACAGAAAGAAGCTATACATATTAATTTGGGCATGGAATTTTTTTTTTGTTTGTGGGGTAATGCTTTTTAGCTGGGTTGATAGGGATATATTTTGATGCCCAACACGTTTTGTGCCATTGAGTTTTCTTTAACTAGAAAGAAAGAGGACAAGAAAAGTTCGAAAAAAGAAAAAGAAGATAAAGAGGAATACTTTGAACTTTGAAGGAATTAGATTCCGATGAAAAAAAGTGGATTCAAGACATTTTTCACAGCAATGTTATGATGGGGATTTCAATTCCTTTATTCTAGTCTTCAAATGTGGCGGCCTACAAAGCCTAACTTTTAACTCTGTTTACCCAAAAGGTGAGGAAAAAAAATCTCAAGGTCTACTAATGCCCTGTTTAGAATCAAGAATTAATTGAAATGATTCAAAGTTATGATTACCTGTGGATTAATTTTGATCCTGCATTTTTTACTGCTGACTGGATCAACGGAGCTTCGTTCCAAGTCCTCTTTAAGAATTTCCATAGAAAGAACTTGGACCCATAATTTGGCAAAACTATGTTCTTCCCTCTGGTAGCTCACATGTCCCTCTCATCACACTCATATCCACATCACGACACAACAATGAGAGTGCGACGTACAGAACCATACTTTTCAATCTTTCTATAGGACTCCAGAAGAGGAAGTTGGAAGAGCAAACAAAATTTACCTCTTTGGATAGATAGGTATAGCCCCACTTGTAGCGATTCCACAATCTGCTTGCCTTTGGGTCTGACCATTTGGCTCGCATTTTGTGCAAATGCAATGTTATTGACTTTGTTGAAATTAAATACAAAGTCAGAAGAAATGGAGCCGTGTATTATTTTCAGATATGTTTTTCTTTGACGGATATTTAGGAGAGCACGAGAAAAGGAAATACGACCTACCACAATGCATATGGGAAAATGTAAGGAAGAAAGAAGTGGTTCCGCATAACCTTTCAGATTTTATGGTCTTTAGTGGAGCACTCAGTGCCATGATGTGTTCCACTACAAACAATATCAATGGAGCCAGAAAAATAGTGTTTTCATCATCTTTTCGTCACGAGTGTTAAGAAGCTAATAAAAAATATATTAAAAAAAATGTTGCTTCAATAATAACGGAGAACTAAGTTATGAAATTATCAAATATATTTCGACATTATAACTCAAATTTAATATATAGACTCTACTGTGATCAATATTCTCTATAATTTTTTTGCTCAAATTATAACATAAATTTAAAAGAGATATACACAATATATAGATCTCACACCATTTAATGTTGCTCGTAACTTGCAATTTCAAACTGAAATTACTGCGGCGTGCCATGTAAACAAATTTCGTGAGACCAACCCAAACAATTGACACATTAGAGTGGTATTTTGAGTGTCAAAATTTTAATTTTGAACCTAGTTAAAAAAGCTACAAAATAATCTATCTTTTTCTATCAAATTATTATTCTTATTATATTCATTCAAGTATTCTTAATTCTATAAATTTTTCACTTATATCTCAAATTTTAATCACTTCAAAATTTTAAGATTCGAAAAGGCAAATGTGGTCATCTCAGCCCACCTCCAATCAAAATACTTACAGATGACATCATGTTCGACGTGCTGTGGGCTCGATAATCCGTTTAAAGTAATTTCCTTGTGGATGCAACTATTGGTCGTCGCTTGTTGTGTTGAAAATGTAAAGTCCCACATTGCTAAAGCAATGTGGGCAATTGAAACCAATGGCTTATAAATAAAGCCTCAATGTAACCTTTTGAATATAAGTGAGAAAACCGAATGCCCAGTTGGGCCTTCCAACAGTGGATGTAGGTCAATGACCGAACCACTTAAAATCTTTGTCTCACTTATCCCAGTTTAAATTTTTTTAAGTTTAAAATTTTTTATTTCTTACATGGTATCAGAGCGGCATGATCCGTCAACCATCCGGCAGGCCGGCAACCGTCCGGCAGAGCCCGGTAACCGTCCGGCAGAGTCCGGCGACCATCTGGTGACCCGACAACCATCCGGAAAAGTCTGGCAACCGTCCGGCAAGAGCCCGGCGATCATCCGGCAGAGTCCGGCGACTTTATTTTCCTTGTTTTGTAAGTCCAAACTCAAGGTGGGTCCACCTTGAGTTTGCGGGGGAGTGTTGAAAATGTAAAGTCCCACATTGCTAAAGCAATGGGCAATTGAAACCAATGGCTTATAAATAAAGCCTCAATGTAACCTTTTGAATATAAGTGAGAAAACCGAATGCCCAATTGGGCCTTTCAACAGTGGATGTAGGTCAATGACCGAACCACTTAAAATCTTGTCTCACTTATCCCAGTTAAATTTTTTTAAGTTTAAAAATTTTTATTTCTTACATGTTGTTACAGCTCTGACCACCCAAAAAATAGGATGCAAAATTGTATGATGGGTGCCTGTGCGAAAAATAAAAAAGAAGGAAGAAAAAAAGAGAAAGAAAGTTCGTGTGGCAGAGTAGTTGGATCTCACCTGGTATAAAAATTGTCCATGCCTCTGTCTCTGTTTTTGTTTAGCACGTGGAGAAGTCAGGCTGTTCATGCCTGCCTCTGTACGAAACTCGAGGAACAAATTGATAAGGTAATTGAATTAACAGAAATGGTGTTGCATACGTACATGTGATGGAAGTAGCCATTTTTTTTTTCCCATATAATAAGAATTGTTTTACACTGCTTATGTGTCGTGTAAGGGCTCAAATAAGTTTTGAGTACTTGACTTGGAGCCATTGGCTTTAATTAAAAGATTCGAAACTCGACCAAACATTACAAAAAAAAAAAAGTACATATAATTCTCAATTGACATAGCCATTGGAATCAAAATGCCGAAAAAACGAAAAGCAAAAGCATTAAAACGAGGAGGAAAGTTTTGAGTACGCGAGGTATCTCGAGTTCAGTTATTATGTTGCTTAAAGAGATTTGAAACTTGCTTATATTCATATTTGTCAATTATGCATTACATGTGAATATGCTACTTATTTTAAAAGGTTAAATCGATAAAAATACATAGATTTTATTATTTGAATTATATTTTATAATATTTTCTATGTAAGTTGGACTTTCCTTTAATTGATAAATCTAAATACGTGTAATATTTTTTTTGAATGAGGCACATCAGTTAGCTCAATGGGGTTTGTTGTCGTTGTCTATTGGCGATTTATCTCTTGACAATATTCCCCTAGATATTGTATCTTGTGATGACTCTGCGTTTTCTAGCAGAGCTGATGCGTAATTTGATCTTATGTTACTTAAAAAAAAAAAGAATAAGTTGAAATACTGAGTTAGGTTTCGAATTCTGAACTTTAACTTTAATAGTGTGTAAATCTATCACTTATTCTAAAAACTTAAACCCATAAAAAGTTATAAATTTTATTATTTAAATTCTATTACCATCAGAACGAAAAATCCACCAATGTTATAAGAAAAAGGAGAACCAACGGCGTCAAAAGAAAAAGAAAGGAGACAAGAAGAAGAAGTCGGAAAGATAAATGCTTGACCGTTGTCTCATCACTGTCGTAGGGAATGTCATACTAGACGTTCACAAGTGGATTGTTTACTCGAGGTTTCCAGTCACTAATTTGCTTTCCGGTGGCCCTCTTGCTTATATTAATCTGCTTTCTGATTGTTACTGAATTTATAGAAGCATCAATGAGCTTGAAAAGGAGCTTGGGAGAAGAAGCTCATTGAGAACGTGGTTATGTGGGCCTAATGTTGTGTGCATGAGATGGCCGGCACATGAGTTCGGAGAGGGACTGGCTAGTGAGTAGAAGACCATATACATCTGGAGGGTATTTTGGGTATTTCAAATGTTTCAGATGATAACACCAATTGCCACCCTTTGTTTTTGTACTATTAAAACTGCATGTTTAGTCATTCAATCTTAGAAAATAGTGGATTAGGTATATCACATATACTCTAATGTCGTGTGAAAGGAATATATAAATTTTTTTAGGGAAAAAGTTTGTACCTTTGAAGTTACGTACAAAAGCAGACAAGACTCACAAACACAAATAGAAAAACTACAAAATACAAAAAGCAAAAATAATAACAGAACTAAAATTTAATATTAGCAAAGTTGAGCTTGTCAAAAAAACAGAATACCTCTCGTATCATAAGAAAATGAATATAAACCTATACATTGAATTGCTGATGATCACCAACAGTCTGTATAGCATGATATCCTTCACCGTTGTCAAAGTTCACATTCCTTTACAAAACCTTTCCCGTCGTCAAAGTTCACATTCTTTACAAAGTCTTTCATTACCTGATAAATCTGCCGACAGATCACTCTCTCTCAATGTATGAGATATTCGAAAATTGAACTAAGGGAGCAATAATATGACCAATAATGTGGAGGGAATATGTATTAGGTTAAGTATGCCCTACCTTCCTATTTTTTTTCCTTTAATAATATGTGTTTTAGATAAATGACCAATAATAATGTCAGACCATATGCATACTGTCAACTTTAGTAGTTATGCAGAGATATAGACAGACTACAGTCTCACTGAATTTCTCTTGGCTTTGCATGAGTGGATAGGCAAATGATCTGCTAGATCTCTGAGGGCCTGTAAACTATTTGTGTTATGGAGCGAAGAGCCCGGAAGTTCTTTGCATCGCAACCCACAATCGGATTATAGTCATCACTATAATTCGAGAATCTAGTGCTGCGATTCGGTAGGTACAGCGACATATTGATCTGTCTGAAGCTGGAGCATCGACTGAGGCTTCGTGGAAATGTAGCTCGTTTAGAGACAAAAGGAAAATGCAAATTAATGCCCGAGTTCCTAATATTATATCGACGAGCGTGTAGTAATATTTCAGCATCCCAAACTGCTCTCCCTTGGAGAGCTGAAGTCTGTCACCTTGACAATGATATGCACCTCTATTGGACGTCAGTGTTTAGGAGTGACTCTAGCATGTCGGTGATAAGCCATAGAGACGTGCCATAATAAACTTGGATTAGACTAGATTTTAATTATTCAACTTTTTAATTAGATAATCAACTATTGGGAAATGTTTGCAAAGGATAATAGACAATCATGTCAAGAATCCCAAAGAGATCGTAATTAAACATGCCAATTTCATCTGGAAAATCTTGAGCACAAATGGTCCTCGAGCTTAGTTCCATCATGATTTGGACCATCTGGTTTCAAATTTGTGGTCTTTTTTTCCAGTTCCTAGTCTTCTTTTTTTTGTTTATGCCCTTCAATTTGGGCTCTTATACGAATCTGCTATTTTATTGTAGAAGAGGTGATAAAAGCCCAAGAAATATGAAAAGCAGATGAGGAGTAATTTGAAGCCTGTTTATTATAATCTTAAGCGAAGAGAACGTCATGGAGATTGAAAAACGAGCACAAAAAGCTGCCCACCTATTTATTCCAACAACATTCCTATAGCTCAACAAGGCATGCAGTATGACAAATAAACTGTAGGTTTAAGATCTGCAAGAATAGAGAAGGTGGTATAATTTGTATTAGATCTCGGGATCTAGCCCATGGCGTACTTTTGTGTCCAGCTCCGGGCGGTTGACTCATATTTGACTTTATCAGTCTTGCACATGTGAGCAATCTCAGGGACAAGAGGATCATCAGGGTTGGGGTCAGTGAGCAACGAACATATGGAGAGTAAAACCTGCAAGAATCTCCGATGTACATCAGTTTCCTTTCAAATGTCAAATGCTTCAGGCAATTTTAAATCAACAAGAGCAGAGGGGAGGATCAGAATTAAGCAATAGGACAACAAAAAGAAGTAAATTGTTGTCAGGGGAGTATACACAAAGGCCTTCAAAGGCTATAGAATATCAGAATAGATGGATTTCAGTTTTATGTAGTGTTAAGATGCACCCTCTAGAGTCTTCAATAAATCACCTTAGATATGGTTAGCGCAGGGCTCCATTGTTCCTTTAGTATGTCCAGGCATATATTCCCGTTACTGTTAATGTTGGGATGGAACACCTTGGTCCTGAACGCTACCTGCAAGCAATTTTATAAGGTCAACATCACGATCTTTCGGTTAAAGCCATGCTTAAAATTTGAAGAATTGTGACCAATTTTGAGAAGGATTGAACTTTAGAAGGAGCATATCAACCTTCAAATCTAGCAAGTTGATGCAAAAGGACACTAATGAATTTTTTTGCCCCCTGGGACATACCTTAGGGGGTTTGAAAGGATAATCAGGCGGGAAATGGATTGTCACAAGGAAAACACCTCCAGCGTAGGGACTATCATTTGGACCGATGATGGTTGCCTGCCAGTGGAACATATCCTCCCCCACAGGACCTGAAAATGCACCAACAGCAATCGCTTAATCTTTTATTCAAGAAGAAAACGAGAAAACTAGCAGCAGTGATTAAAGCCCATTTCCAGTTTCTTTAGTTCCTCTAACCTGCACTGCATGAAGTGGGTGGATCTCTCTGCAAGTCTTTGAGCTCCTTCAATATTCTCTTTGATGCCATTAAAGCAATTCAAATGATATTTTCTCAAACTGAAGATTGGGGAATTCAAGCTAGATGATGGGTCTGCAATAGAAGGAAACAATCTATGAGCACACTGCTGAAGGGAAGGGAAGCGGGCGGTGTATTTAATAGAGGTAAATGGAGGAGAGATGGGAATGAAGAGGTCCATAACTCTATTTGGACTGGTGAAAGTGGGCACAGCATAAATTCTGCCAAAGAGATATGCAAGTAAAGAAAGAATCAAGGAGCTTTGAAAAAGGACTTCGACAGATAACTTTGGTCTGTTTTCCTCGTGTACTTTGAATTGCATGCTATCAAGTAATTAGAGATTTACCAGGACTCTATTATCCGTCCTTCTCTATTTTAGCTATAAACTAGAGGTCTTAATTCAACCACACAACTATCTAGAAGATGAATGAGAGGTAGAATCATTTGCAAAGAAATTGATGCCAAAAACAAGTGCCGAAAGCTATCGCGTCGGCAATAACAAAACAATTTTGAAAGATAAACAAATCATGGATTCTAATTGTAAAGGCAAAACTATGGATTCTAATTGTAAAGGCAAAACTTACTTTGAGTGTGTGGCTAAAGCTTGGGTGAAAGATCCTCGAGGCCTCGTACCCTAATCATATTTCTTAAGAATTACTCCCTATTTGCAGCCAGTGAATACAACCCTGCGTCCCATAGAAAAGATATTCGTGCTTAGCTCGAAGAGCCCCTTGTTGAGAATCTTGGGCTGTCTTGAAGTAGACTGATTACCACAAATGTTGTTCTACGAATCCTTGAAAAGGAAAACGGATCCAATCTTATTTCCACCATTTTCCACCATGAAAAGTTTGATAGGTCCATCATATTCTTAGCTTTTCTCGGCTCCATTTTCCAGTTTAAACTTTTGTCTGTTTCTTCCAAGGTCACCTTCGACAAGCAAGTTGCGCCTCGTATTGTTATTCTTACGAAAAATCTCTGATTCCGGATAGTTGAATGAGAAGGGTGAAGGAAGAAGAAACTGGGACAGTAACACTAATTTCATTTGAAATCTTTCTACGCTCGATTTGGACTAGGGTCCAAGGACCAATCGTAAATATAACATGGTGAAAGACCACTTAAACTAAAAACTTAATTGGCAATGTCAGACTTTGTACCCATACCCACAACCCAGACGCGCACCATCACAGACCACATAACGCAAATCGCAAGAAAGTTGGAATGAGCCTTGGCAGCAACGCTAGCCAGGTTAAACGCTACATCAGCCCTTGAAATGAGAATATGCCAAACATATAGTAACATAGTTCAATGCAAAACAATACACATGTGAAAGGAGCTGCTTAAAAATGAACTAAATCGGGTAAAGGAAAAAACATGAAAATCACACCATGTCTACTCGAGGAACAATTTCGTTTTTTATAGTGTCAATGCATAAGCTATATCTTGCCCAGATAAACAGAAGAGTTGGGCATTTTTTTACCAAGTGGTGTGAATCACTAATATACAAATCAGCACACGGTGGCCAATAGTGTAAGACAGACAATTTGATCCTTACAAGGTCCTCCCTAGTTCCGTCAGTTGAGACTAAACCACAGCTTACTTCTTCCTCATGCCAGGAAATTGTAAGAGATGCTGTTACTGTAATATGGCTATTGGTGACAATATCCCCCAGTAGTTATTCCTTTCACGATCACAGTATAGAGCAGGCCTTCTGTCCACTTCTCTTCTTTTTCTTCTTCTGCTTTGGTGGTTGGAGAACCACCTTTATGGCCGCATCAAAAACAGCTTTGACATTCTGCATTTACCCGTAAATGATGAGGCCATAACATGTCGGTCCTAACAGATTTAAACGGATATAAATATATATCACATACCTGCTGTGTTTTTGAACTGCACTCGATGTACACTGGAGCACCAATCAGCTTTCTCAATTCCTCCCCCTTCAAAAAGTTTAGAGGAAAAAATTAGACCTTTTATGGCACATGGCCTGATGCCATGCTTGTGAACACCAGATTCAATACAATACAATGACAGATGAATGGGAAACAGTAACTCAAAATATGGTATTCACAAACATCGGGAAAGAAGCATATACCTGGGCTGTGGTGATTGGAACCGCACCAGCGTGGTCTACCAAGAACTGTTTGTCGTCCCTAAGATCTTCAAAAAGCAAATGTAGTTGTCATGAGAATACGGCCCATAGTCACTGCCTTCTTGTTGGATTTTGTTTTTAGGCCCCCGCAGCCCAGGGAGTGGGATTGGGGGAAGAGGCAGGTATAAGTAAAGCCTATGTAATCACTTGCCATAGCATATCAAATACTACAAGATTGAAAAATATTTTTGCAACCAATAAACATATGTGACAAAATGGTATACAAATGAAATAAATATGATAGCTTGCAAGTTTTCTTACAACAGCAACCTCAATAGACAAACCACATTTTTAAAACAGACAACTTTACCCGTAAGACAAAATCTGGTACACATGCATGTTGTGTGTATGAAACACTCAGAGAAAGCAGTGGAGGCGTCCATAAGTTGAAGTAAACAATTTAACAATGGCTTTGTCAGAAGTGGCTGAATGCATAACTTAAATCCTTATACCACGAGGGAAATAGGTTTCCATAGAAAGTAGAGGATTTCTGAAGATTTTGCAGGAAACACATTAGAAAAGATTGAAAAAACAAATATAAATGTCAGTAGAAACCCTGGGAAGTTCTATTCCATAACAGTAATTTCAGTTCTGTTTTCAGAAGCATCTCTGAAGAACACTAGGGAACTCTTTTAAGAACCAAAACCAAATAGATTTATCCAGCACTAACCCGTATTAATAATTAGGGTACAAGCAGCCACAGTTAAGCTAAAGTACAACCTAAAAACCTTTGAGCCAAAGATTAATGATCACATAAAAGCTTCTAATGTGCACAAAAAAGGAACTTTTAAAAACCTGCAACAAGGAAAACAGTTCTATCAGAATAACAAAGGTCAAACAATCTAATTCCTAATTAAATTTGTGATTCAGGTGAGCTTGGATAAATACGCTGGAATTTCCTTGCTAAAGCTGCTAAGATCAGCGGGGATGTATTTCCTTGCGCATTAAATCACCTACTTAAGGGCAACAATATTCGAACACAGAGGCAACAGATATCCTCACTTTGGCAACAATGTGGAAACCTTAAGAAATGCTTTCCTCCTATTATTGTGGTGAGACATATCCAGGGTCCCAAATATCGTATATCAACAGTACTAGATAGATATGGAAGAAAAGAGGAAAAGAGGAGGGGAAGGGGTAGAAGATATTGTCAAATAAGCTGTCAAGGAAATTCCCTGGCTGACTGAACAGTAAAAATATGCATAGAACAAAAACTTTGTTATGGGAGAAGAATAGAATCTCAATCGAAGAAACATGAATGAACCCCCATTAGGCCGAAGATCAATAGCATTTGGAGCGTCAACCATAAAAAATATTAAAAGAGATGGAAAATAGAGAAGAAACACGAACTTTAGACATTATAAGCACATAGAATTTAACACATCATATTAAACAATGGAAAAAGGTGAGCAAGAGAATCTAACCAAGTTTCGTTCCAACTAGCACAATTGGAACACCAGGTGCATAATGCCTCAATTCAGGAATCCACTGGAAGATTAAAAAAAAAAGTTCAAACAATCAGGCAAAAAAAAAGTGGGGGAGAAAAGAGTACCCATGCTGTTGACATCACACTTACTTTCTTTGCAACGTTTTCATAACTGGCCTTGCTAATAAGAGAGAACGCAAGCAGGAAGACATCTGCCCCACGATAGCTCAAAGGTCTCAATCTATTATAGTCTTCCTGGCCTGTTCCATAAATCTAAAAAGTCAGACCTATAGGAAGAAACTCTCAAAGACAGGGAAAAGAAAAACTAAAGGTTCTGAACTTACCGGCAGTATCCCACAAACCTAAATTTACAGTACTCCCATCCACAACCACATTTGCACTGAAATTGTCAAATACAGTTGGCACGTAATCCTGTTCCCCAAATCATTAATTAACACAGAAAGTTAAAATCAAACCCTCCCAGGACCATTCTTAATCAGATCACGTGGAAAAAAGAAAAGATATATACAGAGAATCATTGTTACGATGCTCATGTCAACTCGTACATTATATGAGGAAGTTCTAAAAAAAAGATGAACGTTATAAATTTTAATACGATCATTCGTACAACTAAGTGGTGTTAATTAAGTTTTTTTTTTTTTTTGAGAAGCCAATTATGGGATAAAATAACAGACTCAAGAGAAGATTCAGTAAAAATAAAACCCATCCTATGAAAGCAAAGCATCTTTCGTTAAGAAATGAATTGTTTTAGTTCAGATGAAAGATGGTATTATCACGCCAGACAAGATAAAGCTCCACTCTAGTCAAGTCAAACAGGAATAGAACAGTTTACGAAAAAGCAATGAAGATTTAAAGTTCTCTGAAAGGAGGCTAACGGCGATACCAAAGTTCTAGTCTTAAACTTATCTTGCTCGGTAATAACTTCAAAAACCCACATACTGAAGCCTCTCACTTCAAAGACTCTGTACCACAAAAGCCTCTAATTGCATAACTCAAGCAAGAAAGATAGTATCGAAGAATCATATGGTATTCCATGCACAAAAAATTCAAAGTTTCATATACCTTTCTTTCCGTCATTTTCTCTCAACTCTCAAGGACCGCAGAAAGTAAAGAAACCAAACCATAAAAGAAATAGTTCCAGTCTTCCTCTCCGTTCAGAAAGAACTTTAATATCCCATTACAGCAAAACTCATTTCTCCAATATCACCCATGAGAACAAATTTGACAGGACCGAACAAATCCATAAAAATTCCTCATTCAGAACACAAAATTAGCATCAAAGTCAAAGTATTTTCATTCCGATTTCCCCAAGTGTCTCAGAAACCACCGGGGAGAAGAGAGGGGGGGGGGGGGGGGGGGGATTAAAGAACAGAGCCAGAAAAACACTACAATACCAAGAAGAAAGACATGAAAACTGAAGTGAAGCAAGCATTTCTAGACAAGAATGTAGCGGAATTCACATTGACCAGCCAGAACACAAGAAAAACCAACTCAGAGACACAACAAAAAGAAAATGGAAGAGTAAAGACTCTTTCTTTGAGTTCTCCCACCAACATTTTCTAGGGGGCCAAACAGAAAAGAGACTAACCGTAGGAAAAGTGTTGCTGGTGTAGGAGATGAGCATGCAAGTCTTGCCGACGGCACCGTCACCGACTGTGACGCACTTTATGAACCTTGAAGCGCTCATCTTATACTCTCTTTTGCGACCCTCTGTTTTCTGTCTTCTTTTTATTTTTTTGCCCCTAAGCGAGACACTGCCAAGAGCCTGTTTTCAGATTAACATTTTATGTTGCCCCTAAAGCCAAGGCACGATAGAGAGAGAGAGAGGGAAAGATGGGCCTTACGAGGCAGCTCCAGCCAGCTATATGTTCTTCCGGGCCCCGAATTCTTGCCTTTCTAGCTTACTACCCACCAACACCTGTATCACTTTATTATTTTTCCCTAAAAGGAACTTATAGTTATAGCTATCTTCGGTAGTTTTAAGAGATGTTGAATGAAGTACAACAGGAACCAAAAAAAATGTCGAAAATAATTTTAATTGAAGATGAAAAAGAAAAGTCCCTATGATTTTTATGGAATTCGTATACGCATATTGTGATCGCATGTTTGCAAAAACCTACAACGATTAGTCAAAATCACTCACACGTGAACTTTGAAAGCTTTTCTGCTTGGTATATTTTAAGACCAACTTTTCGTGTTCTTGGAGTTATCCAAACAACTGGTATTAGTTAAAAATTTAGAATATTATCCGCTATTAGTTAGGTATTGATTAAATTAATGTCTCCTCTCAATTACCAATGGACCGTTCGTCTTCATTTAAACATAAGAGACTATTGCTCACTCTATTAAATAATTTTCACCCATAATGTCTTATTTTATTAATTATCTACACGATCAAATGTACAGACATCACAAACCTAATCCTCAAGAAAGAACTTACGTGTTGACGAAACTTCACGTACACATGCACAGGGCATGCGCATCGCGGATAAAAACATGTACACTCAAATTTCTGTGGTTGCAGACTCAAATTTCAATGTTCATGGGGAATTGGTAAAGATATTGTTAGGATTTGCCTTCTTGAGGAAGCAAAGAGATTGACGAGATCTATTAGTGGGATGGTTGAGGGGGCATCTTTGCTTTTAAGGAGGAGACAATGATAGTTCAAAAAAAAAAAAAAAGGAGACAATGATAAATAGGAAAGGAGAGGAGCCACCGGCCAACGCATGGAACAAGTACGCGATTGAATGGGGAAGTTGATTTCGGCTGGCATGGCCCTGGCCCTGGCACTTGATGTCGAGTTTCTTGACCCATCACACTCAAATAACTCTTAGAACCACCTAAAAGTCCTTTCTTTTTTTTTTAATTCCAAGGGTGGTTGTTAGAGTGGTGAATGGTCCATCCAATCACCTAATCAGACTAATTCGAGAGATTTTCACAATACCATCAAATATACCATCTTAATGGATTCCAATGGAGCAGCCAGCTAATGATTAGTGCAGGCCTTGTAATCCCAACTCATAAGCAAGCCAAAGCAACAGACAAGAAAATCGCACCCGCGCTGTAAAAGTCTGTCTACATTGTTTTCAAGCAATTTCGTTATGAAGTCGACTGATTCCTGAGTTTAAGCCTAATCAGAGGCAGGTTTAAAGGGGAGTTGCAGGTAAGATATTTGCATGTTCTTCAAGTTTCTATCAGAGTCAGCTGCCAGCACATTTCAATTGCAGACGTAGAGACTACGTTCCCATGGGATTAATCATATGAAATTCTAATCCAGAGTCGTTTTCACGACTAACAACCATGACCAAACAACTTGTCCAGATCCGCATATTTTATTAGCTATCAGCCTTTCATGCAGTTACAACTTGCCGAGGCTTTTGAAGCTCGACCCTTAGGCCCTCTGTCCCACACCCCCACCCGATGACTTTTGATTGGAATCACCACTGTCCTTGATACTTCGTCCAAGAAAATATTACTAAAATCTTCAATTAACACTAGTCATCTAATGATGCCGCCTATAGGGATTACTCAATATTTGATAGAACTTAAAACAAAAGTTTCCGGGGGGGCACATCAAGAGGTCAATACCAACTCCATGTGCACGGTACGGATGACCAACTTTCCTCCCACTACCTCTGGACTCCACATTTTTTTATCTGTCACCCACACCTGTTCCAACCATTTTTTTTTCCTGTTCCTCTTTTAGTAGCTAATTAGCCTAGAAAAAGGAATTGGAAAGCTAATCAAACAAAGGAGAGGAGAGAAAGAAACCCAGTAAGAGTAAACTCTAAACGCACCTCAAACAATATCTCTGTTAACACAAGATAGTTTAACCACTTACTATAAACTGTCATAAAACTCTCCCGGGGACATATGGCATCCTTGGTTCCTCCTGTTCTACCCACCAACCATCTGCAATCAACATTTCCTTAAGAAGTAAACAATTTAAGTAATTTGTCTGCATATATGTCCTTAACTATATAAATAGTAGCTAATATGAGTCATTTGTACGATTAGGATGTTAGATTTTTGTTTTCTACCAAACATATATAGCACTTTTTATGAGTACTACAAGTCGTTCAACTGAAAAGAGCAGTTGTGGAAACAACTGTACTACCTGCTACAATTGCTTTCACAATAAAGGTTTACAAGCGGTTCACTGGAAGAAGAGACTCCATCCTAGAAGTCTGGAGGTAATGACGTATGTAAAAAGTTGTAGTCTTTGATCTTACGACCTTCTATAAGCATTTAATTCAATCGGAAGAATGGGCAGGGACAACATCAAAGGAAAGTGGTTTCCTCACCAAAAAGAACTTGCTAGTAAGAATCTTACCGTATTTTGGTAAGCAAGACTGAAGATTTCTCCATTCTTTCCCTCAACTGGAATAAGCACTTTACTGTAGAGAAGGGATTTCAGTAATATACTCGGACATCATTCCTCAGTGGAAAATAATGGAAGTCCTCATAACCTTTAGTGACACAGATATCTCCACCAGACTGCATCTTTTAGGAGCTGGGGGCTGTGAGCCACCAAAACAAATTCTATTGTTCTCTACTTGTACATCCCCAAAACGGAATTTTAATCTCCAATGAGAGAGGCTTTACATTTCTTCATCTGAACTAACAAAATCTAATTCAATCATCTTTCCTGTATTCTGCTCAGTCTTGTATACCACACTTTGCCCCTGCTGGTCAGCTTTCTTTCTTTTTGCATCCAGTTGCAAATCTCTGGTTACAGATGATTCTGCTTTAATGGTAGATTTCCTGAGAAATGATAGATGAATCTTCAACAAAATGGAAAGCAAGCACCAATGGCTTCTATGTCACAATAATTGATGAAACATCTAATCACCTTTTCTCCGAGATCTTGAAAGGTTTCTTTGGCATTATTGACTCTGTAAGTGCATTCTTTGAACCCATTTTATCTGAGTAAGAGGTCAATGTGTCTCAGAAGGAAATCTCATGGAACCAAATAAACTTAAGAAGTCCTGAGAGATCTTAAACCTGTAATTTCAGTAAGAAATCTTATCCCCTGTGAGTGCGCATTAGTCGTCACTTTACCTGCATTACTGTTCAGAAAAGTACTATAAGAACCGATCGATAAGAATTGAAAAATGTGGCATTGATTTGACATGTCTATTATAGCCAAAACAAACCTGAGTGCCTTTTTGAGTCCTTCCACAGACAGTAATTTGACTGGTTGCATAGTCTTTTTGAAGTTCGTCCTGTCAGCTAAAGGATCAACCATATAAATCCCTTCTGGCTTGAAAGAATCCCTAAATGCAGTCCTTAGGTTCCTGTTAGAAAAACAAACAAGTTGAAGGCATCCATAAAAGAAGTTAAAGACAAATGGAGCGACTACATTCTAAAAATTATGCAAGTGGTATATGCAAGCCGACAGAGCTGAATGGACTTAACCATTAATCACCTACCCTCCCTTGAGCTCAGTTCGCATCGTGAAGTATTTCTCTGATGCTTTCTGAAGAGATAGAACAGATGGTAATTAAATTCTACCAGCATAAATGAAGAAGGAAAGAGATGGTAGCTTTAAAGATGTTCAAACAGTTTGAGACACTGAAATAGTTATGCTTACCGATTTATGATATTTACAATACATCCCACGGCGTCTGAAATTTCACAATGACTCAAGATATCAGAAAATTCCATGGGAAAGGGAATATAGGAAATTATTGGTGCAATATAAACTATATATAAATATTTCCCAAAACAATACAGGACTACATTGATTTCAAATGATTGGTCCAGTTATTAAATAGGAAGCCAATGACCAAGTTGCAATATACTGATATAGGAAGTTTGGCAGATAAGATGCTCATCATAAAAAAGGCCACAAAACACCTTCATGACATATTAACAGAGTACCCCCGATAACAAGTTACAGAATTACTCTGTTCTTCTGTTCATTCTCACCTATATACCCTCAACATGATTCCTTATGCACACTATAAGATGCTTCTCACAAAGCCATGCTCGTAAGTCGTATGATTTGAATTTTATATGAAAAAGTAGGTGTGCTCACAAACCAGATTTCATTGTTTAGCACTCCAATTGATTCGCAAGAAATTGCAGACCAGAAAACTTTCTTCCTTGGAGAGAGACTAACCTCACTTATGGCTCTGAGTCATAACCCCAAAGCATATATAGTTATTCAAACAGGCTATCAGAAACTCTCCTCTCTGGAGATAGGAGATTGGCTTCTTAGTACATATCTTTTATGGCTGGGAGAATGTATAGTGTCTTCTGCTGAGAGGTTCATTCAACTCTCCAACATTCTCTATATGTTTTAGTGATGGAAAGGAAATTCAGCACAACGTCTGAAACTTTACATTCTCTGACTCGCCAGGGCACTATATTTAAGGACCTGATTTAAGAAAATCGATTCCAGCACTAAAGAAGACTTCCGGTATCCACATTTCTGTTTTTTATCTCGGAATCATCATTAATTGAAGGAGCAATGCAGTAGAAATTTCAACGAAAAACAAGATTACAGAGCCAACTTAGTCCTAAGATTTCATCTCTATAGACCTAACTGCAATCCTGAAGAACCAGTCGATTGTCTTGACTACATCTTTGGTAAACCAAGTAAGAAAATTGTGCACATGTTTTTATTGTTCCAGCTTGTGATGATCAACCAGTCTGATTGTGTTTGCTACCACCTTCAGTAAACCTAGTGAACCAAACAGATTATGATCACCTCATACCCCCTTGATTAAGGTTTCCTGTTTAGGTATGCTCAGTTTAACAGAACCTAGTCAAGATAACAACAAATCAGAATTGTAACACCAATAGGCTGAGAACAAGATAAACCATTTTTTATTCTAACGCCTATTGGATGAGAACAAGATAAAACCATTCTTCACTATTTCGGGAAAAAAATTTAGCATGTCAATCATATTGTTAACAACTATACATGATTCCACAGAACACAATTTTTTTCCCACACAGCAGCTAAAAGGCATTGTCATGACCATTTCAGTTCATACTAAAGGAGATAGAGTTCCTATAACTTACTTATTTATGACTAGTGTACAAGGCATCCCATCCTTCCTTTTTCCCTTGCAAACTCCATAATCAACTGAAGTACCAATCTTTAAAATTTGACTAGGAGAATACACACTCAAAGAAAAACCTGTACCCTGCAAAAACAACATGACCATTTTAACATATCGGCAAACTTTTACATGCAAAACTCGCAATACAGAACAAGTTGATACCACTGCATCCTTCCGTACGGCACCATTAAACAGTGCAAAAACAGTTCCAGCATGCTCTTTCCAGTTCTTCTGATGAGCATCACCGAACAAGAAAAGAGAAATGGTATTTTCATCCAGACACCCAACCTTCCATATACAATAGTTTTTCCCTGTAGAGCTAGTTTTGGGAGCCCCCTTCTCGGTCAACACTCCAACTGTAGCCCAAGAACCCGACAGCGTGTCCCCTACCAACAAATTCCTGCAACATACCCAATATCTGAAAATCACTATCAACGTTCCATTTGAACCAAATTAAGCTTTGTGAAATTTTTTGAAGTACATCTTGGGTCTAAAAAAGCAAAGCAAAAGAGAAATGTTTTCAAGTACAAGCGAATAAGTTCAAAAATTCCAAATTTTAATGCCTCTGTCAAAATTGTGAATTGCAGTTTAATACTTCATTGTTGATAACCGAACAAAACGAATGTCCGAAAACCGCTCTCTCAGCTCTGCTGTACTGACCAATTGGTTCCTGAACAAGGAAGAACAAATGTGAGACAAATAAAACGTGAAAAGATTTCAAAAAATCTCCAAGGTGCATTTGCTTTTCCTAGCTGCGTGGTTGCTCAGAAAACTGCACATAGAGTAAATGTAGTCTTGTATCTAATGTCTCAAGGCTGTTCAAAATTCTAAAAAAAAAAAAAAAACGAACTCCCCTTGCTAAGCCACATTACCACCTTACCCAAATTAGAACACTGGATTAAGCTAAACACTAAACATCAAGTGTTCTTTAACCTCTACATCTTCATTTCTACATTTTCTTTCTCAGCAACCAAACAAAGCGCCAAGTATGAAGAATAAGAAACCACAACTTTTCGGGACAAGTATAGTATTGCTGACCTTATTAGCAATCCCGAATATTTCTCCACCTCAGCATCGTTGGATGACTTCGAGCACTTCAATTTTCCAGCTTTCGGAACAGGCTTGGGATCGTAATCGAGGCAGTCTTGCACAGCATCTCTGAAGACGGACAAGTCCGACTGCCCCTTTCTCCTGGGCGATCCATCATCCGATAGATAACCTGAAAATTCAAGGTCATTTAGGACACACCCACATGAATCTTTTCCACAAAACATAGACCCAACACAATAAATCACGCAAATAAAGTGCATTTTAGAAAAAAACTGACCTACGCCCAGATCGAATTTTTTCCGTTTAGTGGGAGCCGAAAGTTACATAGGGAAATTAACATATTTTCAAGGTGAGATGCCCAAAAAGACAAGAAAATGAAAAAGATAATTTGGAGACACGCCTGGTGAATGGGACGGAGGAGAACCAGGAGGGGTTTCCAAAACTCTGTCTTGCAGCGAGAGAAGGAGGTCGAGGTCGTCGTCGTGGTTCGACATTGGTAGCTCTCTCTCTCTCTCTCTCTCTCCGTGTGCGAGTGACTGTGAGACTCTGCTATTCGTTCAGAAATCTGACTGCGATTGAGATTTGAGAGGGAGGGATTTTCTGTGTTTCTTTGGTCTGTGGAGGGAAAGTTGAACTCCTTGGAGGGAGACAAAACGAAAACTCCTTAACGGCGTCGTCCCTCGACATTCAATAGGCAAACGGTCGCCTAAATTAACTTGGACCTTTTTTGCCCTTTTCCTGGACACCTGGTGAAATCCAGTAAAGCTTAAAATAAATAAATAAATAAATCCAGTAAAACTCCCTGAAGGGTTGAACCCCTATTACCTCGCCGAGCAAAAAAAAAAAAAAGTGCAACCATGAATAATGCTCTACCCATTACGTATTTCAATGTGTATTGGAAAAATATATAAAAATAAGATTAAATACAATTTTCGCCTGTTACTGTTGGAGTTTTAATATTTTTATTCTTAGAATTTTTTTTTATAATTATATTTTGTATGGTATAAATTCATCATTTCATTAAATTAAAATAGTAGTTTTTATCCAAAATAACGTTGTGAGGTACATAGTGTAATTGAGAGATAAAATATAACGAAATTAACAATCTGATGTAAATTAGTGGCAATAGTTGTAGGAAAAATGTAATTTTTTTTTCATAAATATAAGTATAATTTTGTGGGTCCGAGTATAATTTAGATAGATTGCCGCTTCAAATATTTCCTACATTATGACTCTTATAAGTATAGCCAGTACCTATTTAATTAGTATAAACATGGTATACACATGATATCCTCGTACAGATATTTAAATAATGTGATTATACCAAAATGGTATCAGGTACGGAGCTAGGGGTAGAGCTGGGGCCAAGGCCTCCCATGGCTCCCCCAAAAATAGGACGAAAAAATTATTAGGCCAAAAACTGTTTTTCTTGAAGATTTTTTTTACATTTTTTGTATTTTGGCGCTTAGCATTAGATTTTAATGAAATTGGCCCCTAATAATCAATCATATAGCTTTATTCTTGTATTGTGCCTAAAAATTCAAAAGTTAGTGTGCCGAAATTAGTTCAAAATTAAAATTGGAAAAAAGATTATGGTGAAAGGATCATGAAAGCTAGCTGAATAAAGAAGTTAAAGCTAGAATGAAGAGGGGAGAGAAAGAGTAACAAGAGACAATATATTATAAATGCATACATATTACAATTTGAAGATCTCTATTTATAGTGACAATACAAAGTATAATAAAAAATATTCCTATATTTTAATTAGAATCGCTACATTTAATCTTGGATCTCTAAGATTTGATAATTATATCATATTTAAACTGGATATCGTGATAACAATAATATCATATCAAATCTTGTAGATTTGATTATGATATTATTTCTAACATCTTTCCTCAAACACAAGATTTAGAAATTTGAAATCTTGTGTTTGAAAAATGAGACCGATCGGACTTTTTTTTTTTTTTTTTTGGTAATTTCATAGTTCGCCCATTAAGTAAGACCAAAAATGTCGACCCACTAATACCTTAACGAATATTTTCGTCCTTTAAGTTTCAAAAATCGTCCTTCATCCATTTTTGGCATTTAAACAGATGGACTCCATGAACACGTGTCTTCACGTGATTTTCACCCATAACAGATTACCAATTTACCCTTCTCCCTATTCTAACATTCTTTTACATTATCTCGACTTCTCTCACACTTTCGACGACATCTCCATTTACCAAGAGCGATCTCTCTCTCTCTCTCTCTCTCTCTCTCTCTCTCTCTCTCTCTCTCTATCTTCCATCTGCCAAACATCAAGGCCGTTAAAAGTGAGGACCCAAACCTTGAAGAAAATGGTTCTCACATTTGCTTCACCTACGCGTTTGAAAATGGTCAATGGCAAGAGCAGATCTCGACTTCTGTTTCTGTCTGTCAATTTTTTAGCTCCTCTTTCACCCAACTGGATACACACACTATTGTCTTGGATTTACAGAGGAAGTTAACCTTCAACCAAAGTTTTTATCGACAATGGCCGGAAGAATTTTGGTCCAAGCACGAGACCCAGCTAAACTAAGTATGGATATACAAAATGCAATTGAAGAACGTAGATTTAATGACACATGGAAGTTTTACGAACAACATATACAAATGGAAAACTTTCCAAGGAAATCTGTGGTGAGCAAACTTCTAACAAGTTTTGTAGAAAGCCTTGATGTTCAATGGCTTGAGAAGGCTTATGGGTTAGTAGAACAAGCTTTTGAGGAAGGTAAATAGACCTTATTCGACAAGGAGCCATTGCAAAGCTGGATTACCCTCATAAACTATTATAAGAAAGTTACTAGAAAGGGAAGAATATCCCCCGGTTACTGCTTGGTCTACGATTTTAGCCCTCATGTCACAAACAGCTCCTAGGGCTTACCTTGCTGTTGAGTTAATTCTTGAGATAAGTTATTTGTTCCAAGATGGTATGGTAGATCCACGTAAAAAGAGTAATGCACCTTTGATTGCTATGAAACCTAATAATACAGCTGTCAACATTGCTTTAGCTGGGTGTCTTTTGTTTGGGACAACTAGGAAAGCAGAGCAGCTCCTTGACATGATGCCTCGGGTTGGTGTCAAATTTGACGCAAACTTGTTGATCGTTATGGCACATATATACAGTGGCGGAACAGGATTGAAATCTATGGGTGTCGAACTTTAAAAGCGGAATGATAAGAAAAAAAATTTCTTTCGTAATACAAAAAATAGTCTTAAAGTTACAATGTCGAAAATTAAGGACTAAAAGCATTAAAAATATTAGAATACATGTACCATACTATGTACTGCAACTAAAAGGTAACAATTATATCCTACGATTTTGCATCTTCTGAAAATGTTGCAAAATGTCTTCGTTCTTAATAGTTTTAAAAACTTCTTGCTCGATGTACACTACCATGCAATCATTCATCCAATCATCTCCATCCTATTACGCAAATCACTCTTGATGATCTTCATTGCAGAAAACACTCTTTCAACGGTTGCAGTCGCAACTGGTAAGACCAATGCCAACTCAATAAGTCGATAAACTAATGGAAATAGAGTATTCTTTTTTGTCTCAACCATCTTCACAGCAAGATCTCCAATATCTTGAAGTCTAGAAAAAACATCATTTCTTTCTAACATCTCTAATATAGTATTAAGCTGATTTTTAAGTATCAAATGATCATCTGCTGTAAAATCTTCTGGATAAAGCTCGGCAAGACGACGTAACTTAACATGATCAAACGCTGAGAATGAGTTTTTGGATCAAGACATGCTATGTAAAGAAGTAACTTCCGTACTTGCTTCTGTGAACCGATTATCCATCTCCTGAGTGATCAAATCAATAACTTGGCAAAACACTTCCACACGAAAATGATGCAAATAAGTAATTTGCCCTCCACGCCTCGAACGACTACGAATTGTATAATGTCTTCCATATTGGCACACTAATAGAGTTATCAACACAAAAAGTTTTAACTTCTTCCAAAAATTCATCCCATTCTATCTCTCTCAAATTGCAACTGTTCCTTCACAATTCCAACCAAACCATAGCATTAACAATGTCTTGATCTTTTCGTTGTAAGGCTTGTGACAATTCATTTGTAATTCTCATTATATTCCTCAACAAATGCATAGTGAATACAAACTCAAAACTTTCCATCTTATCCATCAAACCCATAGCCAGAGATCTTTGTTCTGATAGAGTACCATCATCTTTTATGTGTTCAAGCACTTCCAATACTGATGACCACATAGTAAAGAGACGGATTATTGTAAGGTGGTATGAACCCCAACGAGTGTCACCTACAATATTATAGGAATTACAAAACTATAAACAAATAAAAAAAACTAAATGGTCTATTAGTATTGTAATGAAATATAATAATTACCTGGTCGTGCGAGACTGGTTTCTTGATTTTTGCCCCTTCCACTAGAAATCTCTCCCTTGTCCAACCGCTCCACTATCTTCTCATGACAACTTTGCCGAAGAGCATCTTTCCTTTTACATGAAGCTCCGACCATATTCACAATCTTGGAAGTATAATAAAAAAATCACCAACTTGCAAGTTATTCTTTGCAATACCCACAATAACCAATTGAAGTTGGTGAGCAAAACAATGGATATACGTAGCAGAAGGATTGTCCCTCAAAATGAGCGACTTCAACCCATTGAACTCGCCTCGCATGTTTGATGCCCCATCATACCCTTGACCTCTCAACTTGGATATTGATAACCATGCCTTGCAAACAATTTGTCTATAGCATTTTTCAAAGATTCAGAGCAAGTATCAGGAACATGTTCCACACCAAGAAACCTTTCAATCACATGTCCACGTATTGTTACATATCTCAAAACCACTGCCATTTGCTCCTTCACTGAATTATCTCGAGACTCATCAACCATAAGAGAATAAAATCCATCCCCAATTTCTTTAATGATGGCAAGTGTGGTTTTAGCTGCACAAGCACTCACCATTTCCTTCTGCACTTTTGGAGAAGTCATTTGGTTGTTTCCAGGAGCATTAGTGTTAAGTGTCTTAGCAACCTTTTCATCACGTTGGAAAAACACATTCAAAAGCTCAAGAAAATTGCCCTTCCTTATTGAACTCTCAGACTCATCATGACCACGAAAAGCTAATCCTTGCCCAAAAGATAACGAATGCAATCTAAAACCGCTGTTAAACGAATGCGATAAGCATTCTCTTGATCGTGCCCGTGTGAGGATAACATGTGCGACACACTTTGTCGCTGATTTTCAAGTGCTTCACATTGTCTTCTAGCTTCATTGTGAGCACTATTACATGTCACCAACATGTTCACAAAAACCCCACTGCCTTTTTCCAATTGCTAAATCCCGTAGATGTAAACTTATCTCCCCCAGATTTCCCTCCTCTAGGTCGCCTAAACAGATAACACCACAAGCAATACACCTCATCCTTTGATACACTATATTCCAACCAATTAAAATTTTAAACCATAACTCCCTAAAACCCCTCATTTCTTGCCCATATTCTTCTTGGGAAAATCATGGCCACGGTTGAAAAGACCTTTGATCAAATACTCCCTACGAACTTGATCCCTAATCCCAACATCATATTCTTCAATGGGTTTACGTAACCCTGGGTCAGCAACAATATCATCCGGACTAAATTAATGCGAGGTCTTTTTGAACTACTATCCATTTCAGAATTAGTAGCCACGTTAGGAGTATTAGACGACTCCACGCTACGTGGCTTTCTTATCACAAACTTATCCATTATCTAAACAAAAAAAAAATGAAAATTAATCAATAATCACTCAGCAAATTAAACAACATTAATCAATAATCTGCATTAATAAAATAAAGAAATGCAATCAATAATCATTTAGCAAATAAACATGTAGTTGCAATAAGTTGGTAGATTACTGTGTCCAATTTGAGCATGGAATGTAGATTTAACAAATGGGAGAAACTGATAAATTTAATAAAGATGAGCTAGCATAGGCATTAGGCAATATGAACAAACAAAAAAGAAACACCACTCTACAACTCACGAAGAAAACTTCTTGGTGGAAAAATTCACAGCAAAACAATATATTTGCAAATAAATTGAAATTACAGACCCATCAACCAATAACCCAATAAAAATGACTGAAAATCTATTTCACATAAAGCTCAAATAAAGAAATTTACCTCATTCATTCATTGCCTAAAATCCTAAACTACTAAAACAAAATAACCGGAAAAAAAAAGGAACGAAATCTCACCAATGAGGCAATGATCCAATCGAGATTGAGAGACTATCTTCGACTGCAAATCAAATTGGAAAATTAGAAACGAAATCGAAGAGAAGCTGCGAGCAGCAGCAGCCAGCCAGAGATGCACAAAGAGAGAGAGAGAGAGAGAGAGAGAGAGAGCGGTTAATGGTTATACCTATAACCTATGGCTGGTGCGTGCGAGTCGTGCGACGGTGGCCGGTGGGACAACGACCAACGGACGGCAAGTCGGCAACAGGCAACGGCGGCTGGGCCTGAGCAATGGCAGAGGGCAGAGAAATTAGAAATTGTGAGAGAGGGGGAGATCGGAAAGAGGGAGGGGATTTTCAAAGCAGGGGTGAAACGGTGCGTTTCACCCCTGTTTTTTTTTTTTTTTTTTTTTTTACGCAGAGGGTGAAACGGCGTCGTTTCACCCTCTGCTGAAAAAAAATAAATAAAAACAGGCTGGGGGCCCGAGCCTAATGGGTTTCGGGGCCCGACCCCCAACATAAACTCTACTAGGCCTGGGCCCAATGGGTATCGGGGCCCAGGCCAAGTAATGAAAATATATATATATATTTGAAATTTTTTTTTGGGCGGGGAATGGGTAGCGACCGCCCTGGTTCGCTACCCTCTCCTTCTGCCACTGCCTACACCCATTGTGAAAGCCCTTATTTTGTATGATGAATACATACAGATTAGGTTTCTATTTATAAAGATAATACAAAGTATGATAGAAAAATATTCTTACATTTAAATTAGAATCTTTACATTTAAACTTGAATCTATGAGATTTAATAAGAATACCACATTTAAACTCTATATCATAACAATAATATCATATCAAATCTTGTAGATTTGATTATCCAAATCTCTTAAGTTTGATTATGATATTATTTCGAAGTATCATGGCTTCAATGGAATTAAGAATCCTATGAAACGAAATCCCTCTTTGATACGTATAATTTCTTTCCATATCATAAAGATTATGATGAAATTTATATTATAATTCGAGAAAGAAAATCGGGTGTTGTTATTATTATTCGTGGTGTTGCAAATTAGAGTGGCAACGTAGGGGCTCAGGGTGCAGCATGCAGAGAGTAGGAAAAGTTCCATATCGTACCCGCCAGTTTCGAGTTCGTTATGGTTAGAAGGTCGTCGTGGTAATCCCTCGAGTCCGGTTCTAGTTCAAACTCCCAAGAAACTCTCCAAGAATAGCAACACGACAGCACATATAAGTAAAAAAAACTTATGGGAAATGAGACACAGGCACACAACTCCACTAAAGCAATGAACACCAAGAGATCGAAACCGAAATTCAAAGTAACTCCGAGCATTCCTCGGAGCCCTTTGTGTCTCCCATTTCTTTGACCCTATATCTCAGCCTTTTCAATTGCAGCTTAGCTCTCAGCTGCTGGGTACCTCCTCCTTCTAAGGAGGCGATCCACCCCATTGGCTCACAAGCGCTTCTTTTTCCTTTCCATTTTCCCTTTGTTCGTTCCGTGTTCATTGGAGTTATCCATTATTCTAAGAATCTCCGAACTAGGTTTGGGTTCTAGCTAGTTGAGGAGAGGTTCTAATGGCGCTGTCGAGCCGCGTGCTTTTGCTCGCTGTTCTTTACATTTTGGTCTCAGCCGCCGTTGGTCATGGTGGGAATAAGCGTCAGGCCGTGACCTATGATGGGACGTCTTTGATCATCAACGGAAAAAGAGAGCTTCTCTTTTCGGGTTCAATCCATTACACTCGTAGCACCCCAGAAGTAACTTAAACCTCAAGTTATCCTTTTGAATATCATATTTTTGTGTTTTGGGTTTTTAATGTTTTATTGAGGGTGAGTTAATTTCAATAGACGAAACTAATGGATAGTGTTTAAAACTTGGTTTTAGATGTGGCCGGACCTTATCGCAAAAGCTAGACATGGAGGTTTGAACGTGATTCAAACCTACGTGTTTTGGAATATTCATGAGCCTGTGCAAGGGCAGGTAAGAAGTGTTTCGTACAGAAATTATTTTGTATTCATTTGCAACAATTATTGCTACGTGTTTGTCTAACTCTTAATTAGCGGTGTCCCAATTTTTCGGCAGTACAATTTTCAAGGAAACTATGATTTGGTGAAGTTCATAAGGCTGGTAGCGGATCAAGGGATGTATGTGACCCTCAGGGTTGGGCCATTTATCCAAGCTGAATGGAACCACGGGTTTGTCTTTAATTTCTCCTTTGCTTCTTCCTCTTGTAATAAGATTTTCTTTCTGCAATGTTAAGCGGCCTCTCTAAAATTTTGTTGTGTTCAAATGTGAACTTCAGAGGACTTCCTTACTGGCTAAAAGAGGTCCCTGACATCATATTCCGTTCTGATAACGCACCCTTCAAGGTATCACTTTTGCACCACTTAAGGTGCAATACCATTTTGGGAGATCTAATGCAATAATTCTAGGGTTCTATTGAACTGAGATTCTTCTCATTTTCAGTACCACATGAGGAAATATGTGAGGATGATTACAGATAAGATGAAAGAAGAGAAACTATTTGCTTCACAAGGAGGCCCAATCATCTTATCGCAGGTTTGGCTGCACAGATCTAGTGATTTTTGGTTATTATTATAAGAGATGTTATCTTCTTGTTAATTGGATTAGTCAATAATATGACCCAGATTGAAAATGAATACAACCATATCCAAATGGCATACAGAGATCTGGGAGACAGATATGTTCAGTGGGCAGCAAGAATGGCTGTGGGAATGAAAACAGAAGTTCCATGGATCATGTGCAAGCAGAAGGATGCTCCTGATCCAGTGGTGAGTTTGCAAAATTTCTGGTCGACTAATGTTCGACACTTCAGATTACGTCTCTGAAATCTAAAGAATTGGGCGCTAAGAAACCAACAAAGGACAAAGTCTTATGTGTCTTTCCAATCTTCGGACTAAAAAGCACACGCTTTGACATGCAGATCAATACATGCAATGGAAGGCACTGCGGAGACACTTTCACAGGCCCGAACAAACCCTACAAGCCTTCTATATGGACTGAGAACTGGACTGCTCAGTAAGTAATATACACCTCAATGATTGATATGTATGGCCATAAGCCACACAACTAGAAAAGAAGAGAGCACCATAAACAAATATACTGACACACTCCCACATACATTAGAGAAATCGTTAGAACTAGAGCGAACTTGGGTAATTTGTTTCCCACACTAAATTGCAAAACTATTTTGTCAGCTTCTAGGCATTGCTAATGGCTTTGCAATTATTGCTTGTACATACAGGTACAGAGTATTCGGAGACCCTCCATCTCAAAGAGCGGCAGAAGATATTGCATACTCAGTTGCCCGCTTCTTCTCAAAGAACGGAACTCTGGTCAACTATTACATGGTAGGAAGATAAGTGACCATATTCGCACTTCTCCTTTTGAACCAATTAATTGGCACGAACTGCATTTTTCCTCGATAGAAAACACCTTACATCATACTTTGCAGTACCATGGTGGAACGAACTTTGGTAGGACAAGCGCTGTCTTTACAACAACTCGCTACTATGATGAAGCCCCTCTTGACGAATATGGTAAAGATTTCTAGCTAGTATCTCAAATGAACCTGGGAAGCTATTCAAACATATAGGGGCCTAACCACTCTAATGCAGGTTTGCAGAGGGAACCCAAATGGAGTCACCTTAGGGACGTGCACAGTGCCATACATCTATGCAAGAAGGCTTTGCTTTGGGGTGATCATGATGTCCAAATGTTAGGCAAGCATACAGAGGTATGCACCTGAATAGAGTGAATTGATGCACTATAAGTTCGCTCTGATAACTGTTCCCTAATATGTACTAAGCTGACCGCCATGCAGGCTCGAACATTCAAGAAGCCTGGAACAAATATCTGTGCTGCATTTTTGGCCAACAATAACTCCAGAATGTCAGCAACAGCTAAATTCAGGGGTGAGGAATATTACCTACCACCGCATTCCATTAGCATCCTCCCTGATTGCAAGACTGTGGTCTTCAATACACAAACGGTAATTCCTCGTCTCTTAAACTTCTCTATGTATTGCATAGAAGAAATAGTAGCTGAAACCTAGAGAATGTCTGAGGGTTTCTTCTCTTAAATAAAAACAGATTGTATCTCAACATAATGCAAGGAACTTAAAGAAATCAAAGGTTGCAAAGAATCTTAAATGGGTGATGTCCCCTGAAACCATCCCAACTGTAGAACAATTGCCAGTTGATTCCCGTACTCCAAAAGAGCTCTATAGCTTGCTGAAGGACACCACAGACTATGCGTGGTACACCACTAGGTAAGTCAAGCTTAATTAAGCACCTTCTGGGCCAAGTTTATCAAGATCTTTCCAACGATTATCATTTAACCAAGCTTGAAGTTGACACTGATGAGGCTAATGTGGCATGTTTTTCATATTTTGCTTGCAGCATAGAATTGAATCCCCGTGACTTGCCGCTACGGGAAGATATTCACCCAGTGCTACGCGTTGCAAGTCTTGGCCATGCCTTGCATGCATTTGTGAACGGTGAATATGTTGGTGAGCACAACCGGTCCATCACAAACATTATTGTGACATTTAACACTTTCACCTACTTATCGTGCTTATGATATTCACTTAAACCAAAAGTGCTTATGATTTTCAGGATCGGCACATGGGAGCCATGACGAGAAGAGCTTTGTCTTTCAGAATGCCGTGAGCTTCATTCCCGGGGTAAACCATATAACGCTGCTTGGCATGACAGTTGGACTCCCAGTAAGTAGCTCCGAGCTTCCCATCGTACAACTTTGTTGGGATTTTAAAAGAGGCACTTACAAGCTGTTCTGTAACTGAGAAGGATAGCGGAGCCTACATGGAGCACAGGTTTGCGGGTCCCCATGCTGTAACCGTCCTTGGTTTGAACACTGGAACGCTCGATCTGACAGACAATGGTTGGGGGCATCAGGTACCAATAAACCTCTTATGATTAGTTGTAACACTGAAACCATGCTAAAATAATTATGAGCGTGATCCAAAAGCGAATAAGTGACTGCAACGTAACGGAATCGCCACCCACTTCGCAGGTTGGCCTAACAGGAGAAAAGCTCAAAGTTTACACACAGGCTGGATCACACAGGGTAGAATGGAAGCAGGTCAATGGACAAGGACCTGCTCTTACATGGTATAAGGTACGCTCTGACAAACATGTGACCCACTTACATGTTCAAAGTTGCACATCATACAAAGAAACTTCAAGCGGAAATAGCAAATTAACTGTAGAGTAAAAAAGAGACTTCGGTGCATGCAACTTCTGTGGCATCTCAATAGCCTTGACATGAGTAAGCATATTCTTGTTGCAGACATATTTTGATTCTCCTGAAGGAAATGACCCCGTTGCTATCAGGATGACTGGTATGGGCAAGGGAATGATTTGGGTCAATGGTAAAAGCATTGGCCGCCACTGGATGTCCTTCCTCTCTCCTCTTGGAAAGCCTTCTCAATCAGAGTAAGTAAAGTCGCCACCAAATTGCACATTAAGGCTGACAGAATTCTCCATACACTAAAAATCTGAGTTTCTTTTGTTCTCAATTTGCAATTTCGTTAGGTACCATATCCCTAGATCCTTCATAAAGCCAACAGAGAATCTCCTTGTTGTATTGGAGGAGCAGAAAGGGGACCCGAAAGAAATTGAGATACTACTGGTCAACAGAAATACTATCTGTAGCCTCATAACTGAGTATTATCCGCCCCATGTGAAGTCATGGCAAAGGAAGGACAGCAAATTCAGACCTGTAGTGGACGTCGTGAAGCCAGCAGCTCACCTAAAGTGTCCTAACCACGGAGAGATTGTTGCTGTCGAGTTTGCTAGCTTCGGTGATCCTTATGGCGCCTGTGGAAACTTTGTTATGGGCACATGCAATGCTCCCACTACAAAAGAGGTTGTTGAACAGGTAAAACATATTGTTTCCAGCATGTTACGCTGTCGCATGAATTAGTTTTACTTGCCAAGTAAATTGAATGCTAATTGTTATGATGGCTTTGCTTTGAGCAGCATTGCTTAGGAAAAACTAGCTGTTCAGTTCCGATTGAGCGAGAGCTTTTCATCAAGAACAACGATGGTTGTCCGGATATCCAGAAGGCACTTGCTATACAAGTGAGGTGCGGCCACAAGAAGCATTAGAGAAGATCAGGTCTGAGAGTTTCACGAGTGTTTGTGATCATGGATCCGAATAGTGAAATTTACGCGCATGGTAGCTTCAATGCATGCAAAAGTAGACTTGAGATCAGTTGTCGAAATATTCAATTTTTTTGCTTTTCTGAACTAGCAAATGAGACTTACATTCATTTTAACATTCAGCTTTCTTCATGTTATTCATTCAAGAAGAAAGAAATTGAATTACTATGTAATTAATTCTGAAACTGTTATGACAAAGAACTGCAGAGAATTTAGAATGCTGAAGGGTGCACGCATGCATATGTGGAAGCTTAGGAAATAAGGCGAAAAAGTGCATCTATCCGTTCAAAACTACCGGAGTCAAAATTAGAATAGGTTCACTTGTAATTAGGCTGTAAATGAATCGAGTGTTCATGAACAGCTCAAGCTCAGCTCGTATAAACTCAGTTCAAGCTCAGTTCATTTAATAAACTAGCTGAGTTCGAACACCATTTTTAGCTTGATTGTTAAATGAGTCAAACTTGATTAAATTCGGCTTGACTCAATTTAAGTCGTGAACAAAGCTTGTATAAACTCAACTTTGCTCATTTGAGCTCATTTAATAGCTCGTATTAAAAAAATACATGTAAATAAAAATATTATATCCATAAATACATTTGTGGACTTACAGTTATATATATAACTTATAATATTTATACCTATAGCTAGTACACTTGTATATATTGTATATCTCTATTATTGTTGTGTATATGTTTAGGTATATAATATTACTTTATATTTAGTATTAGTAACATTTATATATCTATAGAGCCTATTTATATATCTTATGTATATGCATGTGTTATGGTTTATATTAAATTTTTATGATATTATTATGTTAAGTTACTTATAAAATATATATTTATATGAGTCATTTTTGTATATATAAGCACACAAATTTACTTATGTTACAAAGTGTTTTCATTGATTACGTGTTTGACGTATGCTTATGATTTGGTAGAAAAATTGTTGGCTTGTATTTTTGAATGATTGATTGGTGGTAAAGTTTTCCTCATTACCATGTAATTATGATATTGATGTTTTGCAGGCTATATTTTTTGTGAAAGCCTAAATATATAGAGTGAAAAACACCATATTCTTTTCTAGTACACTTCTATTGGTTAGTACATATTATTGTTTATTTTACTAAGCAATAGATTAGATCATTTAGTTATTACTGTTGTGATATATAATCACAAATAAATGTTTGAGTGTTAAAATTTTAGAGCGGTTAAAATTTTGAGTAAGCGAGTTAGTGAAAAAGTAAAAATAGTTTATGGGAGTTGGTAAAAAAGTGAAAAGATAGAATATTTGAATGAATATTATAATAAAAAAGAATAATTTGACAAGGAAAAGAGATTATTTTGTAATTTTTTTTAATTAGGGACAAAATTTTAAGTGACAAAAATATGGTAATTTCAAATCCTAAAAAAGTTCTACCTAATTTTAAAAATACAAAACAAGCTCGGGTCGAGCTGAGTTTGTTTGTTTGTTTTATGTCAAGCTTAAACTTGTTTAAAATTTAACGAGTCGAGTTCGAACAAGGATTTTCGAGCTTTATTCGAACTCGAGTCGAGTTCGAGCTTTTATATGTGTCACTACTCAGCTCGGCTCGGCTCGTTTACAGCCCTACTTGTAATATAGATTTCAAGGACTCAAGAGTACCACAGACATTGCGAAGTTCATTTGAAAAGGATTAGTAATATAAGACAATAAAAAATGCAAAGCATATATATGTTGAAAATCACGTACGTACGGGAGAGTTTTCATAATTTAAGAGGGCGAATAGTCTTCAATTAGTCAATGCTCGGACATTTGGAGTTGCTTAAGAAATTATAAATAAATCAAATTATAATAGTTTAATATTACGAATATTAAAAAGACCAAATAAAAAATTACGTTTGAAAATGCGGCAACTTGCTTCGTACCGGGAGCTGCGGTGGAAGACATGCCAAAGAAAGTCAGGATGGACGAACTAGTGGCTCTCCAATCTAACACCGGAATTCATTTGTCTGTGAGTTGGGTAGTTAAAATTTTGTTATTAGTGAAAAAATGAAAGAGAGATGATTTGAGTAAATATTTTATATATAACTGTTCAGTGCCATTGGAAAATTCCGGTGGCACCGACATCGGCACCGAGTTGCCGGTATTTGGCTTAATCGGTGCCGATTCCAGTTGGGTATTTCTTGAAAAACTTAGGGGTATTCCCGGTTTCCAGGTTACTCGGCATCGGGTTCTCGGGTACCGAGAAACCGGGTTTCTAATTATTTAATTTTTTTTAATGTTTTATACAAAACGACATAGTTTTTGTTAATGAGAAACTACGTCGTTTGTAACACCCCACCCCCTAAAATTTCTCTTTCCCGTCGACAAACCCACACGGCCACACCCACCCCGTGCCTCTCTCTCTCTCTCTCTCTCTGCGCCGACCACCACACCTCCTTCGCCGACCACAACTTCTTCCTCTTTTCCCCTCAGGCCCTCCTTCACGCGTCAATAACATTTCATCTCCTCTGCCACATCTCTCTCTCAAGGCATGAGATTCATTTCGGTATGATGTTAAAAATCAATGGATTTGTTATTTTAATTTGTTCTATTGAAAGCAGTGAGACATATATTATTGTTTAACTTTTCCCCCCTTTGTTTACAATTTTTAGAGTTTGAAATTCAATTTTGTGGATTGCTGGAATTTTTGAATGCATTTGTACGTTTGTGAACTTGTAAAGTAGTACAATATAAAAACAGACTAGCATGTGAACTAAGAAATAGAAAAGAGGAAGGATGTAATGCAACTCCAGATTCTGTTGACTTTTGTGCAAAATGCTATAGAAGACCCCTGGCAGAAAATCCCCTCTGTTATTGCTCTTTTTGCTGCAGAAGCTTTTTTCATATTGTTGGATTCCTTCTCATGACCACTATACAAGCTTAAGTAAGCTTTTGATGCAATCTTCTAGGATAAATATGAAGGTATATGCTTTATGAAATTAGTTGTTGGACCCTTCCATGATCGTGCATAGATAAAGGATTGATGCTAATCTAAATCAGTTGAGAATATATTCAGGAATCGAAAGAGAAGATTTAAATATACATGTTTATTTTCTTTTTCGTCTTTTAGTTTCCCTTTCCATGTTCTATTTTTTTTTTGGGCCTGTTCAATATCAAAACCTTTTCTTGTTATGATAGCTTGGAATGCTCTAACCATTGAAGATAGTTACTCTATTGTCACGGGATCATAAACAACAATAACCGAGGGAAAAAACTCAACTCAGATTTTATTGATGTGTGATCAATGGACCAAAAGAAAAATAAAAAAAAATACATTGGACTAAGTGCATAATATGCTAAAAAAATGGCTCAATATGAATGTAAGTTTACTGAAAACCACCACCGCTAAGGGCCGGTTTTTGCCCTTAACGATGTAGGTGTACGTGGCAATTATTTGAAAACTGGCCTATCCGTGTAGGTGCCGGTTTTGGCCAAAACCAACACCTACACCGGGGTTGAACAACTCTAATTTTATATTTATTATAGTAGAAAAAGATGATTTGATGGAAGAGAGATTATTTTATAGTTATTTTATTAGACTAAAATTTTGGCATGGCATACAAATGCTACCCATGGCCGGGGAGCGACGAAGAGTTGATATAACTTCTCATTGCTGAAGTTATGAGTAGACATAGATTATCATCTTCAATTAGGGTAGTGGATGTGATGAATATGATCCTCTATAATTTTCTACTCAAATTGCATGATGCAATTGGAAGAGAGATAGTCACAATTAAAATTCTTGTTAGGTGCACGAATCTTCCAATAAAAGAAGTGCAAATTCTAAATGTCTACGGCCCTACACTATCTATTTTCAGTCGGTATTGCATAGCGCTCGGTTGTTCACGACAACATTCCATTTCTCAATGTCCATAGTAGTTATAGTTTATCCTGTTTTCCAGCCAAGAGAGAGCTAAATGAATGTTACCAAAATACCTGGAAGAAGAAAAAAAAATGTTAGCTACCATTGCTTTCGGCATATACTCTGTTCAAACACTAATCTCCCATTTTTCAGTTTCTCACCTGCTTGATGGATAGCAATGCACCCTATTCAACACCCAACAAAAAGTTCGGCTATAATTGAGACCAACTGGTACACTCCAAAAAACCGACCAGTACACTAACAACGTGACAAGAAGATAATTAGAGAAAATCCAGTTCGAACTATCAAAATTTATTCATGTTCACCTGTCACAAGATTTCGCTAATTCATTCATTTTCACCTCTCAGCCGTTAATAAAGATTCATCCATTTCACCCTGCCATGAGATTAACTTCCAAACATGAATATTGTAGCTTATAACTTATTTTTTTGCATATTTCAACTTTAAGATCTTACTAGCTTGCGGACATTAATGAATGTTATAATTTTGGGGGCTACATGTATTGAAATTTGTAATTTCGATCGATAAATGACATTTGAATGGCAGTTGGGAGACTAGAAGTAAAGATTCCTCAAAAAATTTGGATGCAAAAACCTAGAAATTCAATAAAACCAGAAGCCTTAATATTCATCAAAACTATTTATTTTTCCCTTTCAACATTTCATACCATACATGTATAATCTACCACCATGAGCTGAATATTTTTTTTAAAAAAAATAACAATTTCCTGTTTATTTACAAGCCCAAGCAGCTGAAAAGGTGCTCTCCAATTTCCTTTACAGCTCCTGCAAATACGGCGATCCAACCTGAAAACAGTTCTGTCATTGTTTATTTATGACAACCAACATACACGCTATGAAATCAAAACCCAAAAAAGATAAATCACAGAGGAATGCACTAATGTGGCCGTTTTGGAGAAAAACTAATAAATTCCCAGAAGAAAAGATTTCAGCAGTAGATGGGCATAGAACATAAAATATGAAGACTTAACCGCAGCGGCCCCGACAACAAAATTGGAGTATATAGCTGCCATTAGATGATTGGCACTGACCTCGATTTGCTTTAGTTTAGAAAGGCACCTAAAAGTTGCCATTATTTGACTTTCAACATCAAAATTATCGCAGGCAAGAGAACCAATGCTCTGATACAATATACAAGGTCGATTGGTTAGCCCCAAAAACTCATGACAAATCAAAAGATCCTTGCCCTTCATTGATTGCATAAAGAAGTTTCTTGTACATAATCTCCTGTTTAGAAGGTAAATCAATCATCAGTAACTGGAAAAGAAAGATAAATTTGTAATTATCAGCAACCTAATTTTATTGTACTTTGCTTACCTTTGTTGAGTAAGGAGGAAGCTTCAGGTAGTTCGCACATGTCATTACACTTGGCAAGTCATCATCCGCTGATTCTGAAAGCCCAGTACCATTGGTTGCTGTGTTACCTGCAGTCGATGAATGCTGCACCCAAGATATCCAAGCATTAGTCACTATGTTTAACCAACATATATATCAGCAATATCAAACATTCTATGTTAAATAGAAAATACCTAAAAAAAGAAATTTGACAGATATCATTTTAATGTACACCAACTATGCTGTACCTTTCTCACAATGGTAAGTTTCGGATTGAGCACTGCCAGACCACCAGGCGGGAGCCTAGGTGCGCCAGTGACGAACTGGCAGAAGGCCCGCTGCTGCTCTGGTGTGAATTCACCCATAATCTCCAGTAACTGATAACATCACAAACAAAATCATAAGGACCATGTAGAAACAAGAAAAAAAATCCATTTCTGGAGAACTGACTTCCAAATCTAGGAAAAGAAGCATACATTAACTACTGCAGGGCTCTTAGCAGTGTATCCATGATCAAACTTTATATGATCAGCAAGTGTCTCAGCCTGCAAGAGTAAGAAATTAATATACAACTGCGACTTATACCAAAAAAAAAATAAAAGGTTCCAATAATGTCATGTGCCAATTCTGTTAACGCACAAATAAGAGAGAATTACCTCCCATAGCTCTCTGCGGCCACAAAGCAAATAATCCAATTCTTGTGGAGTAAATATTTGTAAAGATAAGATGTCGAAGACCTGATTGCATGCAGCAAGGACAAGTCAGTGTTAGCTCATGATTAAATTTTGCAACTCCAAAATAGAAAAAAGAAAAGCATATCTGCAAGACAACATTGAAAGATAAGATAAACATGACAACAAGAACCTATTCTACGATTTAAACAAGAGAGAAATATGATAAGTAAGAGAATGAGTTTGAATAGAAGGACCGATGGACAAAAGAACAAGCAATTTTGTCTCTTTTAATTCCATACTTGGACTAAAGTGCGTCTCCTCACTCTTGTTCCATAATATCTCTCTTTTTATCAACTTGCATCCCCCCATCATAGCCTCTTACCTTTTTTTCTGCCGAAAATTAAGAAAGTATTTCCCCTCCTAGTTTTCCAATCCACAACCAAGACCTTGCCCCAGCCCAATTTCTGCCACCCCTACCCTCCTCACCATTACCAAGCTTCAAGATATCACCATCGTGTACAGGCTTCAAAGCTCTAAATCATTCAAAACGGAAGTTGAGGGCTTAAGGTCCAGATCAGGTTCAAAAAACTTGAGTTTAAAGAACTCAAAGAGTGCCATGGGCTGAAAACAGTACTTTCAGCTGCTGGAATTTTCCTAAAAGTATGTATTTTATGAAAATCAAAGTCCTATGGATTTTGGGTAAAAAGGCCTGAAAAAGTTGAATAGATTACGATTTATGGAATAATACAGGCATGTATTGCAATCAGCACCAAGAAAATTCATTGCATGACCATCACACAAGTCACCACCTACATCTGCTTCCCTAACATTGCCCATACTTCATCAAAATTCCAACTCAAATGTTGTGGCACATGCAAAGAAGAGAGGGGAAAGGAAAGAGAACGCAGAACTTGTTAACAGCCAAGGAAGAAAGAAAAAAATAGAAACTGAATCACAATTACACTCACAGTGTCTATAAAAGCATGTCATTACGCTGAAGGTTAGTATATGCCAATGAAAGCCTAATGCACCGCAGATTAGCGGGACCCTCTCATTCTATGAATTCCAATATTAACAATGATAATAATGTATTTAATTTGTTTTTGTTGCTTAATCTTGGATATGAACAACGACAAAGAATTGGACATCACGAATTTCCCATTTTAAGACACTGAACAGGCTTTAAACAAATGTATCAATGACTCCTAGAACATAAGTGACTGTGTACACCCATTAGAATACCTTCACAACAGACATTGGCGCAAATAAACCAAATCTAAATTTCCCCCTCCTCGAGAGAAGAATCAAATAGTCAGTGGTGATCCTACATCCAACTTAACGCACTGCACAGATGTGGAATTAAGGTATAAAGGAGACTTCTAATTCCATGAATTGAACTGTCGGCGAATTTGGAAACAATTCCCCAACAGATGTCACACCAGATAGTCTAAGCACTACACAAAGCAACGGGCATCAACTACCCTGGCACATAGAACATTCTGATAAACCCAATAGTGACTAACGCAGTACAAAGAAAACCTGAACAAGTCCATCAATATAAAACACAACACAATCTTCGAATTACCAGCCAAATCAAGATAAGAATAGCCACTTAACCTGATTGAAGCCTGCTCTAAATGCTTCCATTTGCCGCATTATTCCAGACTTGACAGTAGCATCAACTACCAAGGAAATATACTCCTCCAAGTTATAAATATCAACCTAGAAACAGGAATACATCAGACATATCTTCACTGGAAGAAGAAGGGGGTGGGGAAGGGGAGAGATGACATGTAAAACATAGGCTTTGTACATAAGTTGTGTTACATTTTCATCTCCAGGTTTCAAAATGTAGTCAGGATAACCAGGAAGTGTAAAATCCAAGCTTAGTTCTTCAATTGTAGAACCACAAAAGCGTAAATCCGAAATTGCATCCCTACTAGCACTGCTACTTGACTCTAGATATTGTTTCCGGCAAACAAGCACATGCCATTCTTGCAAAGTCTTCCCCAATTCAGCATCGAATGTAAGAACATCATGCAAATCAAGCTCCTGCAATGGATTGGTAGACTGAATCTCTTAACCAAGACAGAAATACAACTAAATAGCAACAAGAAAATTCGACTCAGGGAAGGTTCAATTGTTTTCAAAAGGCAATAAGCTTACTTGACCAAGCACAAGCTTGTAAAACGCTGTCGACAGTGGCAGGTCCAATAAGCGTCCATCTTGAAGAGCTTTGGCCATCACACGCCCTACCAACCGGAAATACTCAACGGCTTTAGAAAAATGACTACCATCAGAAGCATCAGCATTTGGAGACCAAGGACGAGGGAACAACCCAAGAGGGGCTTGGACAATCTTCTGTTGATCTCCTTCAATTTCCATTGAAGGGGTCCCTGAGGAAGAATTTGTTCTCCACATTCCAAGTCCAACTTTTTGGAGATCATGACTTAAAAGTGTGTAGAATTCAAGGGTGGGACCCAATCCAGTGCCAACTTCACCAAAGTATTCTACCTCAAGTACAGCCTTTTGGCTAGAATACATCTCCATTACTTTTGCAGCAGAATCTAAAATGCGGTTTCTGGAGACGCGGACCTTTTGGCGCTGCAACCTCCCAACCCTTACCTCTCTTTCATTTGTTGATCCATGACCATCAGCACCTTGCTGCTGCTGAAGACGATATAAAGCACGAGATAACCCAAAGGCAGTTGAATAGAAGTATTGTCGCCGGGTCTCAAAAGGAAACAAGAAGGGACATGCTTTCGTCAACTGGTAGCACCATGAAGGAAGACTACCACTGCACAATGCAAGCGCATCTTGAATTTGACGAGCTAATTTGGGAGTAAGTTTGCTATTGATATATTCCTCTGAAGTAACCCTGGCACCAGTTGTGCTCAGCTCATTCAGACTAGAGATTTTTCCCTCAGCAAAGTCATCGGAAACCATCTGGGCTCTCAAACGAGGGGCAAGCTGGTTCAAACCCTCTAATACACGCAAAAGAGCCAATATATTGAAAGTAGGATTAGATTTTTCCAGATCACAAGGAAGTTCTCCCTGCAAGATACTATCTACAAGTGACATTCGATGCAATTGTGCCTCAGAGTTAGAACTGGAAGCAGAACCAGATTTCATAGATTTTGATGCGGTATTAGAACTTGATCCTCCAACAGAAGCCCTATCAGCTTGGCCTTCAGCCCTCTGGTATGTAATAGTGTAAATATCACTCCACAGTCTGCTTCCATCACTAGATATGAGGTCACTTCCAGCATACCGCTCATCATCATCATCATCCAGTACAAGCTGTCGCTGAACAGCCTGATAGATGGTCAAATGCTTATTAAGCTGCTTCCCACCAGCAGTGAAGATTAATTTTGGAGGATCACTGGAACTTCCAAATAAGGGCCGTCCTTGCCTATCTCTACCTCCTCGTATTCCTCTACCAGTAGCAGATCCAAGACCAGCCCTGGTAGCAGCAGCAAATGTCATTGCACCTCTTGATCCATAAATACCACTCCTAAAATCAGCAGAATCAGAACCCTTAACCATAGCAGCTCTGCTGCTAGAACCAGAAAGTGGATTAGTCTGGCTATCACTTGCTGGTGGAGCAACAAAACCATCCTCAGCTGAGTCACCCAATTTTACGTCATGTACTTTGTCAGGCATGCACACAGGAAGAGAATCATCTCTCAGCACCTGGGAAAATAATAAAGATGATCAAATCAGCAAAAATTCATATGCTAGTCAGAGAAGCAAAAACCAAGGATGTGGAGTGGGAATCATCTAACTCTGAAGAAACTACCAAACAAAATTAGAAGATCCAGAAAACCCACATCTTCATGGTCATCATCCTCATCATCTGAGATATCATCATCTTCAATCACCAACGCCTCATCAATCTCAACAGGGGATACATCCAAGTCCTCATCCTGTGCAGATGGTTCAAAATGTTAAGGGAAATAAATTTCTACTCACAAACAAATAAAACAGAAAGAAATATAAAATATTTTGGTTGGATTGCAGAGAGTGCAGAGGGCCTACAATTAGCAAAGTCAACTTTATTGACACCATACACCTGGGAGAATAAGTCGGTGAAATATCATTTAGACTGACTACTTAGCCCCCAACCCCACCAACCTCTGAAAGGCCCACAGAGAGAGAGAGAGAGAGAAGACCTCAACAACATTTAAATTATGAAGTACCCCTTGCAAGCTGCTAAAATACCCATTTCTTGTTTCTAGCTTTACTCAAATTTTAAAGCAGGTACAATTGTCAAACCAAGCAGATCATGTATTTTTCAACCAACCACAAGCAGCACAATGCTGAAATATACATATTCCGTAAAATACTCTAACAAGCCCACAATCATATCCCACGCTTCATAGAATAACAGAATTGAATATGCTCCACAGTAGATTAAAAAAAATGTTCCTAGAGTTCAATGCTACTAGATTTATTATAATGCAGTAGAGGAAGGCTAAAAGTATTACTCAAACCCTATGAGTACCGAACAATCATTTCAGGCTAGCCAGAAAAGAAAATGCAAACTCACACTAATGGGAGGAGAGACTGGGTTAAAAATTTGTAGTTTTTAAAGGGGAAAAGACACAGAGAGAGAGAGAGAGAGAGTATCATCATCATTATAGCAACAAAATCAATTTCGGGTAGGACTACGAACTTCCTCATCAGATACAAATGATGGAGCTAATTATTACACTTCGAATTCCCATGCTAAAAGGTGATGTAAATAATTTTTTCCTTACCCGTCAATGAGAAACACTAAGGCAATTTTAACCAACACAGTGTGCCAGATAATTCTGGCACGTACATTCCATTTCGTCTTTCAACTTCTAATAACAGTTTTCAATTTTTACTCAACCTTATTCTAACATTCAATTGTATCTTATGATACACATACACAAAATGAAGGTCACACTCACAACCCTTGGCATGAGGGAAAAAAACAAACAGCTATAACAACCATGGTAGCAGGAAAACAACACATAAAAGACCGTTTTTTATACGATTAATTTAGTGTCTTCTATTTCCTAATCACCAGATCATGGTCTTTCAATCCTATAGGACTAGCAACTACCTCAGAAGTAGAGTCCCCATTGACAGGTTTCATCTGAGCATCTTTATCTAGAGCTGCCCTTCTACGAGTAGCATTTCTTGTTTGAGGTCCTCTTGCCTCCTCCTGAGCAGGTTTCAGAACAGCTTTACCCTTTCCCTTTGATGAACTTGTGCTTTTCTCTTGTGATGGATCCTTTTTAGACACATCTCCTATGTTAACAGATGATCTGGATCTAGTAGAATGACGGCGAGTGGTGGAAGCAGGAGTAGAAGTAGATGGGGAAGAAGCACCAGCTCCAGTAGGTGTAGTTCCAGACTCAGAATTCCCGGCAGATGTTGAGGACTTCTGACCAGACTCACCTCTCTGAACTCGGGGCCAAAGAAATTCTTCAACAGCTGCTAAGCTTGCTAAGGGATCAATTAGTACAACATTAGACGAATAGTCACGTAGAGATTTTTCACCTTGGGCTCTACAGAGACGCAACTTAAAAGGCTGCGCCAGAGCACTCAGACCAGAGGAGAGGCGCGCACTCCCACTAGATGACCTAGATGAATGGCTCAGCACAACAGGGAACCTCTCCAAGGAAGACAGAGCATTTTGAAGCTTCTGAACCAAGACAGTCATTGGAGCTACACTTTCTTCAGCAACACTGGAAGGAAGTGCAACAGCAATAAACGACTTCAATCTTCTAAGAGCTTGTTGGCGAAGCTTGGGCAGATTAGCTTCTGAAATTTTCTCCCTAGAGAAGTAGCCACAAGAAAAGTAGTTCAGCAAAGAGCCAATAACACCACTACCAATAAACTCAAAAGTGGATACACCGTCCCCTTTGCCTAGTTCTGCCAGCATCTCAGATATAACCCCAATCAGATATTCCTCCTTATTCAAAGCATTATCAGGCAAGCGGGACCCAGAAGCTTTAGATTTCCCCTTTGCTTTAGTCTTTTGGTCATCAACACCAGCATTCAACTTCATACAAAGATTCTTCAATTGTAAGAGATCATCTGTAACTCCCACTTCAACAGCACCAGGATCTGCAGGGAAGTACTTGTCTTTGAAAGCTTTAGCACATGCACTGACTGCCATCCGAAGATTCGAGTTGACAGAAGGAATTTCCACCGAACTTGGAGGGGATCCAATGTTCACTGAACCAGGATTCTTAGATTCTTCCAAAGCATTTCCATCTGGATTGGTGTTTCCACTCCGTCGTCTATAACGCCTAGAGCGCGATGATGTTCCAGTGCCAGCATCATTATCCTTCTCTGTGGAAGATGCTTGTGCAGGAATGGAATTTGGATTACAAGCTAAGATAAGTTGGTCCACCGCATGTACCACACCTTCTCTAACAAACATCTTGGAGAAAGTCCCAGGAAGCTTTTCCATAAGAATCTCAGCAATTTGGAGGGCTGGAACTAAGACATGTGGATCTTTCCATGCTAAAACACCAGCCAAGAAACTACCAGAGAAAAGCAAACAATGGAGTAAAAATAAGTATCTCTGCACACTCCATTAGGATATCAAGAAACCCTAATTGATTAAAGTTGAATACCTTGAAATGTTTGTTGCACTTAATAAAGACTGAATCATGTCTGCAGAACTGAAGTACATTAACTTTGCAATAACTGAGAGACATTTGTGACGAACAGGACCATTCACACTGGAACCATAGATCTGTTTTTCAAATAAACAACCATTGCTATTATTCACGAGCAGAAACCAGTGAAATAAAATCAGAAACTACCTAGGTGCACCAAAAACTTACCTGTATCAGAACAGCAAGGAGATCCATTCCAAACTGCTGAAGAAGCTCAGGCTGATCATTCAATAATTTCTCTCGAGCTGAAACCTCGGGAACATTTCCATTTGTTTCTTCCTGCTTCCCAGAACTGCCAGCAGAAGACTTCTTAACAACAGGTCCTTTAACAAATAAATTGGAGCTAGCTGGGAGGGAGACGGTTCCTTGTGGCAATGGAGGTAGAAGCTCATTTGCCAGGTTGACAATCTCAAAGATCTACATAGGAAATGAATATCAGAAGAATCCAAATCTCAGAAAAACAAGGTAATAGCTCTGTTTCAAGACTCTGATATAAGCCCTCAATGTATTTATGACAAGTAATTCAAATAAATAAATAAATCCATATAGGAAATCCAATATTGAGGAGAAAAAACAGTGGAGGTAAGATAAGTCCCTCAAAGAGGTGAAAAAGCAATTCTGATCAATCATCCAAACAAGTTAAAAATGAAATCTTTTGATACAACCAGACAGCAATGAAAACAAAATTTATGGCTAGAGCTAAAACTACCAAAGAAACAACCATACCTGATCTGCCGGTCTACTTAACGCAGGAGAAACTGATGCATTAGTTGATATGCCTGAACCTGCTAGAATATCTTTAAGTATGCCACTGATTCCGAGGAGAAGCAGTGTCTTGGCTCCCAAAGGAGAGCCACTCGCACAAGTGGAAAGGAGTCGAATCAAACCCTGCATGCTCATAAGTCAAAATCAGAACCTCTAATATTCATTGACTCAGCTTGATTCAGCTAAACCTGAATCCACACTATTAATGAAACCCCCAATATACACAAGCATCAATTACACCTACTGTGTATGTTGGAGCACTGAGAGATGCCTGTCCACCTCCAGAATTGCTGGTTGAAATAAGCGAGGCAGCTTGTGTAACCAAACCATGATTGCAAAGTTCATCTAATTTATCCGGTGATGATGCAAATGCTTCAGCAATTCGAGTCAAACAAACAGAAGCATGTTCCAACACCTAGAAACACAGATTGCACACAATGAAGAGGAACTAACCCAGAACAGAATTCCTTAATTCCGCAAACTGTGAAATAACGGCCATCACCTTTGAATCGTGATACTGAAGAAGGTTAGTCAATAGGGGGACAGCTTCCATCACAAAGTCAGCTGCATCTGAAGGGAGCTTCTTGCACATATTCGCAGCAGTAGATAAGGCCACTCGCTGAAACATAATATAGCGGAAACAATAACTACTAATGAAGGTCTGAAATGAAAAATGGGGTTCCTTCTCTCTTAGCAAAGTGAACCGACGTAACACATCAAAATTTTACAAAGTTGAGGTACCTGAACTCCAGTGGAGAAGAAATCGAGATAAGAAAGCACTGCCATAAGAGCACCAGCTCTTAAACAGGCAGTCGGGTGTTCCTGAGAAATCTTCTTCAGAGCTTGTAGAGACTGTTTCACAACATAATAAACCATAAATATCATAATGCAGTGCTTAAGCAATGCTCCATAAGCCTCAGAGAAACAATGTTAAGGTCGGAGATTTATTAGCTTCCAACAAACGTAAAATGATGACAGCTATATTTAGCGAAAGCAGATTAAGTTTGACACTTCTGATCTTAGTATATCATCAAAAAATCCTATTTTCAGCATTCCCTACTGATCCAAATAGATTCGTAGACATAAAACCAACCTGTTCAGCCAGGTCCATATATTCTATGGTAAGCAACCTCGCACAAAAGCATGAAACAGCACCATAATGCACAACCGCAGCACAAGATGACGGAAGCACGTCGCACAGATGAGTCAGTGCCCTCGCAGCAAGGAGCATAATGTCCGGATTACTCTCGTGATTGAGCAACCCCACGAGAACAGGGACGAAGGAATCTACGGAGAACGTGCTAAGCGACTCCTCGGTCCCAATTGAAAGCATCTCGCACAGCTGCGTCAACGCCTCAACCTGCCTGCCTTCCTCCCCTTCGGCCCTCAGCCCAGACAAAATCTTCTTCAGCCGCCCACTCTGGTGCGAAGACGAGGCTGACCCCATCGCGGATGAAGGCAGCAGATCATCCAGCCCGGCCCCAAGCTTCCTGAGCAACCCCTGGAGGGCACTGCTGGCGGAGGTAAGATTCTGATGCAGAATCCCCACGCCGCCACCCTCGCTGTCGTTATCATCATCGTCGCCACAGCCACTGGCGTCCACATTCAACCCCAAGCTCCGGTCGTTCTCCCTATCCCTATCCCTATCTCTATCTCTATCCCTAACCCTAACCTCATGCTCTTTCTCCTTCCCCTTATCCGAATTGTCCCTATCCGAGTTTCGGCCACGGCGGCGTGACCCAGATGATTCGGTGGTGGAGTCCATCGGAGCTGGTTGTTGTAGCTGTTGTTCGTGACCTTTTGCGGCGGCGGCGGCTGCGCGCGAGCGGGTGGATATCGAGGATTGGGCAGTGGCAGTGGGGTTGGAGGAGGACGATGAAGTGGCGGAGAGAAGGCGTGCACGCTTGGAGGAACGGGTAGTGGGACCAGATGAAGAAGAAGAAGGCGCTGCTAAGGTGGCCTCCGCCCGCTTTCGGCTCCGAGTTTCCATACAAAAGCGCCAACCCCTCGGATTCAAGACTCGCTCGCCACCCCTGGGCGGGCGGGGCGATCACACGGTACAAGATCCGGTACAACGCTGCATCTGCCCGCACCGTATTCGGAAGCCCTTCACGAGCCTTGTTGTCGAATCAGCAGGAATAAGCCACGAAAGCCCCCAAATTCGAAACCCTAAATACCTATTTTTCTTCTTCTTCGCACTACAATTGAAATTCCAATCAGCCAAACAATAATTGAGAGGAGAAATATAACCTACAATCTACACAATTACGTTCTGTATAAGTGAATTTTAATAGAAGTTAACGAAATTAGGGTTGAATCACGAGGGGAGAGGACGAATGAAACGAAAACCCTAAAGTGACGACGAATAAAGGCGCTGAAGACCTTTATATAGGTTATAATAGGTGCTTTTTTAAAATTTAAAAATTAATTCTACGATTTTCCTCTGTAATAATTTGTTTCTTTATTCTTTAGTGTAACTGGACTTTTGTCATGCGGCCTGCGGGATGGGGAGCTTTTCCCCGGCGGTGAACGCTTCTCCACTTGGTCCGTCTCCATCGGGGGGAAATGACTTTGTAAGGTTGCCACGTAGGTGCTATGTAAATGTATTCCAATGGGCCGAATTTACACATGGGTCTCGTAGGCTCGGAAACCCAAAGAAAAGGGCTTCTAGATATGTTCTTAGCTCCATTAGCAATACCAAAAGAGCACTTGCTACAAAAATTCCATGCTGGTCGATTGGAATATTTTATTGGTATGCTTACAAAAAAATATATATATACATATGTTATTGGTACCATTCTCAATATGTCAGTAATTTGTTTTTAAAACAAAGAGAACAAGAAAATTTTTATTTGTCGTTGTTACTTATTTATTTGTTGTATATTTTATTGCTACCATTACCGCGCATGCTAAGAGAAAATTAGGAAAAAAAGTCATCAAACCAAAATAATCTCGAACAGATATCTCAAGTACTGCTTTTGACATATTAAGTTCAATAATTTTCAAATTTCATCAATTTGTACATCTAAAAAATATTTAACCATCAAACTCATGTCGCATGTATTATAAATGAGTCATGTGACACGGTTTCGATTGTTAAATTTTATTTTTAAAATGTAATTTGATTAATTGTGAAAGTTAATAATAGAGTTCAATGTGTCAAATTAGTAGTTTATATCCATAATTAAAATTACATTAGTGATTAGAGTTAAAGTGATTTTTCTCCTAAACATTATTGTGAATAACTTAAACTAAAGGTCGTGAGTCTTTGATTACTGATAATGCCAATATGTTATACATATAGGAATAATACTCAGGAGAGAATATACAGTCAAATGAGTATACTTCTCTAACTTACAAATTAAAAAACTTTCATCTAGCGCTTTTACTATTATTATTTTATAATGTATTAATAGTTTTATATTATTTAACAAAATCTTCCCATCAGTTGCTTTATGTTTTTTTAATTTTTTTTTCTTTTTTATTTGTATAAACTTTTTTTTTTGTAAATAACTTTACAACTGTAAAGTTTTAGTCTTAGTTTTACTAAACTAAAAAATGATAATGCCAATATGTTTTTTTCATAAAATTTCTTTTTTTAAGTTGTTTTTTAAGTTAGAATTATATCAGTCAATGAGACATTAATTTTTTCCACAATTTGTCTAGTTTAAAAATTATTTTAAAATAATTTTCATCAAAAATTATACTTTATCTCATTAATATACTTAATTATTAAAATACACTTTTAATAGGTACTTTTATATAACTACCAATTTTAACCCTGACCCATTTTCAAGATTCCATATATTGAAGATATTATTGTCAATTTATTAATTTTTTAAAGGTGTTATTATCAAATGGAAGGTGTAAAGTGTTTAATATTAGTAATTAGAAGGTGTAATGTGTCAAAGTAGATAATTTAGGGTGTAGAGTGTCTAACATTGATAATTTAAAAGTGCAATATCTTAAAAATTGTAGTTTATGATGTAATATGTCATTAACCTGATAATTTGCGAGTGAAAAATATTTTTTCCTCTAATATTATTAAGAACTTAAAAAGTCTCTTGACTCATGGAAGCTCCTACGAGAAAATCCGGCCCATGAAGATATTCCACGTAAAACTAACAAGTTGACGCGGTTATCCCGTATACATATTTCCGTTTGCCGACAGAATGCGGAAAGGCCACTCAGCCTCAGGTTTGCTTTTGGATAACAAGTATCAACCGTAGGCCCGAGCATACAGAATTTCCACCCAATCCGTAAAAAGCACGCGAGGCGGAAAGCGGCAGTTCCGGGAGCCGACTTCTCACAGTACAGACGCAGACGCTAGATCTTCCACGTGGAAGTTATATCGGGTCTGTACCCGACTGCATGCGATTGGCGGGATTGGCTCTTCCTGAGCCCCAGAGTCGGCCCAGACAAGGAATTGCGTGCCTTGTGTTTAGAGGATAAGCTGAACTTATTTAACACGCTTAAGCTCGATCTTCGGTTTTAATTAATCGAGATTTGTGCTTTGCCTTGTCTCTCCGTCACCTCTTCGTAGCCAACTGCCACCAACCTGTTCACCTTCCTCTTTCCATTTGAATCCCGACAAGGATAAATATGTCATAACCTTAATTTATTTTGATTTGATCTCCATTTATTGCTCTATTATTATTTTTTTATTTGTTGATCTGAGAAGAACGCGAGGAGATTGACAATACTTTTCTTCTTTTTTTCTGGACTTTTCTGAGTGGATAAGAGGTAGAGAGCGAGAGAGTTGGGATCTAGGAGTTGTACGGTACGCCGGAAAAATTTTGTTTGCCTTTTGTGAGTAGATTTGAGATGGGTTTCTTCAGTACGATACTGGGTTTTTGTGGATTTGGAGTTGGGATTTCTATTGGTCTTGTTGCTGGGTATTTCCTCTTCATCTATTTCCAGCCCAGCGATGTTCAGGTCCCTCTCTGTCTCTCTCCACATAATGATAGGATTACATACACACACTTTACGTGGATATAATGCTTTTTGTGTTCTTATATGGCTGAAAGCCAGAAATGGAGTAAGGGATGACCTTCCAAAAAAAAAAAAAGCGAAGAAAAAAGCGCTCTTTTTTCTGGGGAATAAAGCCCGAATTTCCCGGCTTATATTGATTTGGATAGAGCATTTCTAGTGCTCTGTTTGGTTAATTAGAAATCAAAAGGAAAGGTAAAGGGGTAAGAAAGGAACGAAAGTTGAGTACTGACACGTGAACCAAATGCGCTATATATTGAGGTAGTTGTTCGCCGATGTGGGCACTTCCGTTTAGTCAATATGTTGTCTCTAGGACAAAATGCTCAGAAATAATTGGAGAAAAGGGATACAGTATTGTAAGAATAATTTTATTGGCCTCCTGCGCTGGATGGGTTTTAAGAAATAATATATTTACCTTTTGTGACTTTGAATTGTTATGCCTGGGTCGAAAATGATATGATACAGTTTCTGCATGAAATGTAGTCTGTAACTTTGGAGAGTAGTTGGCTTCCTAATTGCCAAACCTAGTGAGTGCTTCTATTTGCTACTGCTTGATTGCCAACATTGTCTTTTTATGACCTCTGTCGGCCTTAAACTGTTGAGGTTGAGTCCAATCGTTAAAGCAATGGTCCACGGATTTGACTGAAAAAATATTGATAGAACCTTGTGTCCAGTTTTCATTTTCATTATGCGGCATTTCCTGCACCATTTTGCACCACCAATCAACAATATGCTCTTTTTATATGGGCAATAGCATGCCATTTAGAAGGAAGAAAGACCAAATGTCGATATTTTGGATGTCCAAGCTTTCGAATCTTCCTCACCTTTAAGGTGTGATGTAAAACTTAATTTGTTTCCTTTTGGCTTGGTCAGGATCCTGTACTTCGTCCCCTGGTTGAGCAAGACTCAGAAACTTTGCAGCGGATGCTTCCTGAGATACCGCTTTGGGTGAAAAATCCAGACTATGATCGTGTGTGTAATTAGCATTCTTAACATACACAATATGCCACCATAGTTTCTCTGTCTTGAATGGATTTTGTCTTGACAATCATATTCTTAAATTGTTTTTGTGAAGGTTGACTGGCTAAACAAGTTTATTGAGTATATGTGGCCTTATCTTGACAAGGTCTGACTGCTCCTTTTTTTTTACCTATATGTTCTGGAATTTAATTGCTTCTACATATCTATTTGTTTGCAGCATCTGAGGCTCTTTTACTTTTTTTTTTTAGGCAATTTGCAAGACCGCAAAGAACATTGCAGAGCCTATAATTGCTGAGCAAATTCCAAAATATAAAATCGAGTCTGTTGAGTTTGAAGCACTTACATTAGGGTCACTACCACCAACTTTTCAAGGTTTGAGAATGACTTACCTGTTTTATAGTTTTCTATTTTATATGAAACTGACATGTGAGTTCTTAGCTAGCTTCTGTGCGGAGGGAAAAGACATGGTTTAAGATCGTTAACGCTTTATGGGACATCTGCAGCTTTTTGAAATGCTCTTTAAGATGCCTTTGTATATCTTAAAATGTTACATCTAAGGATCATGTTGGGATGCCATTTTTGTTTGAACTGCATTTGAAACTTGTCAACTATTTGATTTTCTGGGAGCAATTTCTGGGGACTCTTCTCTAGTGCTCTTTCGGATGATTCACATCATGTTCTCACACCCAACAATCTGGAAACTTAAATATGTTTGCTTCAAGTGTTTATCTGTCTTCTCCTTTTCTTGATTTCTTGCAAAATGCTTCATGTTTATTAGGATTACACAAAAATATAGCTGATGGATATTCCAATCAGAAACTGGTTGGAGACCTTTTAGACCTGGAGAAGCTGGTCTTTAAGCCTCTGATGTAATTCACTATGCCAACAGTTTTTATGGCCAGCGAGGGTGTGTACGAGTGGCTTATAATGTGCTTTGGTTTTGTCATGTCCAGGAAGCCTGTGTGGTACCTAGACTAATTTTTCATGTTATGCAAAACCAAATTTTTTACTTACCTTTTTCAGTGTCTACCTGCATTATAGATACAATTATGGGGTGCTCTTTTTACCATGCAATCCTTCAGGCCTATTGTAAATCAAGAGCTTCTTCCAAGTCCCTTAATGTTTCCCCATCTTTGAATACTTTCTCACTGCATGACTCATAGATAAGTGAGAAATCCTTCTTTCATGTTTATATGTTCTGGATAGGTTTATTTTGTTCTTGGTTATTTTTATGCACTCAGCTTGTCTCTCATTCTTTAATGCAACTTTTGTTATTTTCAGGCATGAAAGTTTATGTCACTGATGAGAAGGAGTTGATAATGGAGCCATGCCTAAAATGGGCTGGAAATCCTAATGTCACTGTTGCTGTTAAAGCATTTGGATTGAAAGCAACTGTCCAGGTGACCAGTCTTTTTTCACTTAGCAATGAAGATTTTCAGCTAATTGAGCGGGTGTGTGTAGGGTATAGAGAGAGAGAGAGAGAGAGAGAGAGAGAACGTGAGAAGGAATAGCTGCTTCTTACTTTGTTCAGTTGGGGCGATTTCAGGTGGTAGATATGCAAGTCTTTGCGGCACCACGTATTACGTTGAAGCCCTTGGTTCCAACCTTTCCCTGTTTTTCCAAAATCTATGTGTCTCTTATGGACAAGGTTTGTGATCACAAGCACCATTATTGCATTCAGCTTGTATTGCTTGGGTCCATGTCACATGGATTTTCGAATATGTGCATACTATCCTTGTCAGATTAGGGGTAGGGATGTGTTCTTGGCCCCATCTTTGAGAGGCATTTGAAAGAAGATGAAGAGTTGAAAGTTTGCCTTCTGGTTGAAGTTCAATTCCATTTTTCTCTCTTTCTGTAATCTGTATCACATAAATCTTCCATAATGCTATGTTGACGCCAGTATTTTGGAGGATTCCCAGCAAGCCTTGAGGATATATTCGATTACTGGGTTCCCTAACATTTGGAACATTTACTTACTGGACAACTAAAATTGTAACTGCACATTACAGTTTGCATGCGTGATGTCAATGGAAAAATGGACGCCTGATGTACTTTGGTAATACAGATTTTATAGCTTTAGCTGGTGTAAAGACTTTCTTAAATAAGCTGTTCGCACTTTCCATCTCAAGTTTAATTTCCGATTCACTCATTTTAAGAGCTAAAATCATGCCATTGTCAGAGGTGTGGCCGTTTCAAGTCAAGGATTTTTGGACTTACCACATTTGGAGGTGTTGAAAGAATTTCAAACCCCATGCCTATGGCCTTTTGTTAAAATTGTATTTCCCCCTATCAGAATGGGTAAACGGATGTGACTGTGGGCTCAATCCACTGGATGCTTTGGAGCAATTTCAAGCATTAGGTACTCAAAGGTGTCAGTGAAAGTATTTCATTTTAAATGATTTGAGTTGGTGGTGGTTTTGAATGAAACAATCTTCTAAGTTTGCTTCATTTGTGCATAATTTGCTGGAATTTGTACCCTACAGTTGATGGCACTGTAACTTTAGCTAAAGAGACCGTTTTCTTTATAGTTTTGAAGCACTTGATATAAATTACTCTCGTATGCCACACAATTAAACCATCTTGAGTATGTCGTTCAGAAAATTCTGATGTTGAATGTCCAGGATAGTTTTCCAACTGAAATCATCTTGGTTCAACTCATAGGGCATTTGGTTCATAGACTGCTATGGGAGAATTCACTGTGAAAGTTATGCTGCTAATTATCTGGGCTTCTTCTCTTTCCTTTCGTCCAGCTCAAGTAGTTACATAACATAAAGACAAAGAAAGGAGTTTGATTATTATAGCTTTCTATTTGCAGCCACATGTGGACTTTGGATTAAAGCTGATTGGGGCTGACCTTATGTCAATACCTGGTCTCTACAGGTTTGTCCAGGTAGAAGACCTTCATATTTGATTCAGTTCCCCCCCCCTTTTTCTCTTTTCTTTTCTTCCTTCCTTTCTTTCTGGTATGGTAGTAGCTGGGTTACAAAATTATGGTGGAACTTTTCTTGTTTTAAGCAGGGTGGTCCCTGAATGGAAAAGTTGTTTCATGTGGTCGTTGGAAGTTTGGAAACTGGGTCTGCCTAGTAAAATGATGTGCCCACTGATCTCAGCTATATTACTAGGGTTTTAACTCTTTCACAAATGATTTCTCTGCAGGAGCTTATAAAAGATCAGGTTGCCAAAATGTATTTATGGCCTCAAACCCTTGAAGTACCTATTTTGGATCCAGCGAAGTAAGTTTCTGCATCATTTAGTACATTTTTATAGCTTTAGAGTGTAATTTAAATACTTGGCTAAAAAGATACTTTGAATTTATAGAGCTTTCAAGAGGCCGGTTGGAATTCTCAATGTGAAGGTTGTGAGGGCCATGAAACTAAAAAAGAAAGATCTTCTAGGTGCATCAGACCCGTACGTGAAACTAAAGCTCACTGAGGAAAAGCTTCCTGCAAAGAAGACCAGTGTGAAGCACAAAAACTTGAACCCCGAATGGAATGAGGAGTTCAGTATTGTCGTTAAAGATCCACAATCCCAGGCCTTAGAGCTTCGTGTGTATGATTGGGAGCAGGTATATTATTCCAAATAGTTGGTCAGAAGTTGTTTTTTCCTTTTTTATGTCGTGCATATTAACCTTTTTATTCCCGTTTCTTAGATTGGCAAGCATGACAAGATGGGTATGAATGTAGTCCCTCTGAAAGAACTCACCCCTGATGAGCCAAAACTTATGACTCTGGACCTGCTTAAAAATATGGACTTGAATGATGTTCAAAATGAGAAGTCACGTGGGCAGCTCGTAGTGGAATTGACATATAAACCTTTCAAAGAGGAAGAATTACCTAAAGGTTTTGATGAAGCGAAGACAGTGCAGAAAGCTCCAGATGGAACACCTGCTGGCGGTGGCGTGTTAGTGATTATTGTTCATGAAGCTCAAGATGTTGAAGGGAAGCACCACACAAATCCATATGCAAGGATTCTTTTCAGAGGGGAGGAGAAAAAGACTAAGGTATGAAGATAGCAGTACCATTTGCCAGACTTGTGAATGTAGTCTAACTTTGTCACATGCTGCTCTGGTTTTCATTTACCTCGTAGGTATTTTAGGTAAAGCGATATGTGTTCCTACAAGTTTTCAACTTTTTCGCCTTGATATGTTTTGAAGGTTGTTTCACGAGTCCATGGATTAGGATTTTTGTTGTTCTTCCCTACTACAGCATGTGAAGAAGAAAAGAAATCTCTATTTTCCTTTTCCCAGATTTTGATGTTTGATATCTGTTTATCTGGTACAGCATGTAAAGAAGAACAGAGATCCAAGATGGGAGGAGGAGTTCTCATTTGTGCTGGATGAGCCTCCCATTAATGAGAGACTGCATGTAGAGGTTGTAAGCAGTTCATCAAGGATGGGTCTGCTGCACCCGAAGGTACAACGATTTTCTTGTTCACTGCAGTTAGTGTGGTTGTAGACGAAATTCACTAATAAATGCTGGTTTTTTTCTTCTCTCCAATGGCTTTAGATTTGTAATCTTAGTTGTATTTTTCTTTTCTTCTTGACTCTAAAAGCAATCTTAGTTTGTTCTTAGAGGTGGTTGAAACGGGTTGTTTCTTTTGAATCAGGAATCTCTGGGTTACGTTGATATCAGTCTCTCAGATGTTGTTTCCAATAAGCGAATCAATGAGAAGTACCATCTTATAGACTCCAAGAATGGTCGTATACAGATAGAGTTACAATGGAAGACATCGTGAAGCTTGGTACTTATAGACTCCAAGAATGGTCGTATACAGATAGAGTTACATTGGAAGACAACATGAATCTTTACTTTGTTTATTTGTTTAAAAAAAAACAAAAATTTGCTGAGTTTGGATAGCACACTGCGGGTAATATTTTGGTTTTTTCATGCTTTTGGTATAGCCATACTACTAAAAGTTTGTTCTTTCTTCATGTACGTTGTTGTTCAGAGAAATATATAATTGCAATTTACACCCCCCCCAACTTTGATCTTGCACTATGGATCTCATTGAGGCATTGCTTTGGTTTTGCCAATCCATTTATAATGTCAAAATAATTACTCCGATCGCTGAGGAGTATACATCTACCAAGGCTGAAGCAGTCTTGCCAATAGTGCAGGGCAATGCCAATTACTTCTTAAAGCTTCGGTTTGGAATCTCCTATCCTGGGGGAAGAAGATTCGGGATGGGAAGTTGTAAATATAACGATATTTTCGGGGAAAAATAGAAGGAGAAGAAGAAGAGGAGGATTAAAAGGAGATCTGGTATTTGACTTTTAGGATTTTGAACATTTGCCTCTGTTTTTTTTTGGCAAGTAACATTTGACTCTGTTTTTTGTTTTGGCAAGTAACATTTGCCTTATTGACACGTAGCATTGCCGTAGACCGTCTCGGTAAGGATTTTTATCTGACACCGTCGGTATTCGTTTGGCTCAAAGGCTCTGTGCTCCTTGGGTTGCGGGTTCCTAATCCAAACCAATCGAAATACACCTCGCCCCCTTTCGTCCTTTCTATATCTAAAACCGAGCTCTCCTAAGCCGTGAGTCGGTGAGCAGCGTTTCGATGGCGTTACCCGTCGTTAACACTGAGTACCTCAAGGAGGTCGACAAGGCTCGTCGCGATCTCCGTGCCCTGATCGCCTCCAGGAACTGCGCTCCGATCATGCTCCGCTTAGCGTACTCGCTCTCTCTCTCTCTCTCTCTGTCATTCTCTCTCTCTTTGTATCCCGAGAAATTGCGAGAAAATAAATCGAAGGAAAGTGGAAATGAGAGCATATAGTTTTTTAGCATAGTTGAAGTGACTTGGAGGCTAGGAAATGAAGCAAACATGAGAGTTAATACGCGTTATCTTATTTCGATATTGCGTGTTTTATCGGCGAGAAAACACGAGTCTTTCACTGATTTTCTCTACAATTAATATGTATATGAGTTTACTATGCAAACAGGTGCATAGGAAAGCGGCAAACAAATACTGCTGTTTGGCGTAGTTTAATTGAGCAACCTAAATCAGAGTAGTAGTAAATATTTTCCGTTTATACGAAAGCGGCAAACAAATACTGCTGTTTGGCGTAGTTTAATTGAGCAACCAAAAACAGAGTAGTAGTAAAGCCATTTTATTTTCCGTTGATTTATCATGGTTTCTGAGCGACTTGATACAGCTAATTCTTATCTTTACATATACTGATTTTTTGTTTCTTTAATTTGAATGAAGAAAATGTTCTTAATTTTCTCCAAATATCTGTATTTGGTCATTTTGAAAAATTAGAATTCTGGCCAGTTCCTTCGCAATTTAAGCTTTTGCAAGAATTAGTAATTCACGAGGGTAGCAGTTCATTCATGATCTGGCCTGGTCCACCCAATCATGATATTGAAGGATGGGACCTTTTCTTGAAAAACTCCGGATCCCGAGCAGGTGGTCCAAAGTTTCGAATGCTATCCTTCTTTTTTGGGGTGATTCAACTTTGGGGACGAGTGGATAATTCAGTAATATTTGTATTGTTTTATCTTTGTAGGTGGCATGATGCCGGAACTTATGATGTGAAGACGAAAACAGGTGGACCTAATGGGTCAATTAGGACTGAGGAAGAGTACAGTCACGGTTCTAATGCGGGCTTGAAGAAAGCCATTGATTGGTGTGGTAAGCTTTTTTTGTTTTAATGCAGATAAGGGAAATTGTTCAACTTTTGATGTATCTGGTGGAATAATAAGAAGTGTATTAAAATATAATCCTTGTATTTCTGTTTTAAGAGTCTCATGTGACATCACTCTATGAGGTATCTCTCTTGAGCTTCATATTATGCGAGGCTCATATGTCTGGTGCCCATGGCTCTTTTCATAATCATGCCCTTAAGGCTTTTTTGAACTTTAAAGGGAAGTCTTTTTTGTAAGAAGTTGGTGTTTCCCATCATTGGTGGTTTTTCTCATTAACAAGGACAGGTCAATATAATGGTTTCAAAATATGACGTAGAGTTGTTTAAATGGTCTCTATTATAAAGGTTGAGACACCTGCATTGGAAGAAAGAAATTGGTTGAACAAATTGGAATTGAAATGAGTGTATTTGAATTCATGAGGATAACATTTACAGGATTTGTGTGCAATTCATAATATCCATCGCTGTATAAATTGAATACAACATTCTTGTGATTGTCTGTTTAGAGAGGGAACTATTAATTATTGGTTGCACACGTTTGACATAGACCTGAAATTTCTTGACTGTGTCATTGCAACTGTTAAATTTTTCTAAAAGTGGTATTTGAGAATTGATTCGATTTTGGCTTATTCGTTACTCTTTGATGGGTTTCCGTTTCTGATGTCAGAGGAAGTGAAGTCTAAACGTCCAAAGATCACATATGCAGACCTATACCAGGTGAAAATGGTGTTGAAAAAGTTGTGGCGGTTATAATCTATGCTTTATTGAACAGTTTGGATATGAATAGGGTTTATGTAAATATTCTCTCCAGCTTTATTTGTTCTGGTAAATCCTAACATATCTCAGGTTTGCAACCCTTAAAAGGATCTGACACTTAATCAATTGTTTGTGTTTTTAGCTTGCCGGTGTTGTTGCAGTGGAGGTGACCGGAGGCCCAACTATTGACTTTGTTCCTGGCAGAAAGGTATGCTGTCGTGGAGAGTATGGGTTATGACCATACTATTTCATTTTGTTTACCATTTGTTCTTGTTCCTTAGGATTCTAGCGTTTCTCCCAAGGAAGGGCGTCTGCCAGATGCTAAACAAGGTCTGTCCAATACTTATAGCAGTAGTGAAAATGTCCTTAATTAACAAGTCATATGTATGAATAAAAAGATATAGATTTACAGTGTTCTTTATATGTTTTTCAAGTGAGTTGTGACTTTAAATAGTTTTCATATGAATGACTTGGAGTTCTTTGATGGCTAGACGATCATATAGTTTTCTGCTACTATATGTGCTGTATTTTAGCATTCTGCTGGTCGCACTTGATTGGAGTACTTCTGGAGTCTGAACTCATTGGATAGAGTGGAAAAGATGCCAGAGGCAACTTCTTTTGGCATAATAGTTATTAGTTATGTGCTAGGCTAGGACCGCAAAGAGGGAGCTGTCTTTGCCCTGATTGAAGTGGGGCTACAGATTACCCCCTCAATGAAGTTTTCCCATCCTTGAAGCAGAAGCTTAAGCATTTATGCTACAACAAACACTTGCACTTGGTTGTAAAGCATATACTTCTTTCTTTAGGTGCATCTCCCCTGCATGAAGATCCAGAGATGAGATAGGGAGGGAGGAGGGAGGTACACGGTATTGTTTGATTAGAATCAATTTGTGTGGATGTTAGCAGGCAGATCATGAAGTTCCTTGACAACTGAGGTCTCTTAACCTTGTTTATCTTCATCATCTTGCTGCACCTAGGACTTTTCAACATGGAAGAAAACTTTGTATGTTATGTGGCAGTAAAACGCCTAGTGTAGAAGAAATATTCTAAGTCATGAAATGGTCCCTCGCGCCACCCACAAACAGTGGTTATGACTTTACCCTTGTTTAAAGAAGCTATTTTTGTTAGGTGGAGCCTAATGAGAGGCGTTTCTTCTGTAGTGCTGGCAAGCATAATATCTAACGAGGTTACATAATATGAAGCTGACTTTTCCTGCAGTAAAACGCCTAGTGTGGAAGAAATATTCTAAGTCATGAAATGGTCCCTCACCCCACCCACAAACAGTGGTTATGACTTTACCCTTGTTTAAAGAAGCTATTTTTGTTAGGTGGAGCCTAATGAGAAGCGTATCTTCTGTAGTGCTGGCAAGTATAATATCTAACCAGGTTACACAATATGAAGCTGACTTTTCCTGCAGTAAAACACCTAGTGTAGAAGAAATATTCTAAGTCATGAAATGGTCCCTTGCGCCACCCACAAACAGTCTTTATGACTTTACCCTTGTTCAATGAAGCTATTTTTGTCAGGTGGAGCCTAATGAGTAGTGTTTCTTCTGTAGTGCTGGCAAGTACAATAGCTAACGAGGTTATACAATATGAAGCTGACTTTTCCTGCAGTAAACACCTAGCATAGAAGAAATATTCCAAGTCATAAAATGGTCCTTCGCGCCACGCACAAACAGTGGTTATGAGTTTACCCTTGTTTAATGAAACTATTTTTGTTAGATGGAGCCTAATGAGAAGTGTTTCTTCTGTAGTGCTGGCAAGTCTAAATTTAACGAGGTTACACAATATGAAGCTGACTTTTCCTGCAGTAAAACACCAAGTGTAGAAGAAATTTTCTAAGTCATAAAATGGTCCCTCATGCCACCCACAAACAGTGGTTATGACTTTACCCTTGTTTAATGAAGCTATTTTTGTTAGGTGGAGCCTAATGAGAAGTGTTTCTTCTGTAGTGCTGGCAAGTACAATATCTAACGAGGTTTTTCCTGCAGTAAAACACCTAGTGTAGAAGAAATATTCTGAGTCATAAAATGGTCCATCGCGCCACCCACAAACAGTGGTTATGACTTTACCCTAGTTCAATGAAGCTATTTTTGTTAGGTGGAGCCTAATGAGAAGTGTTTCTTCTGTAGTGCTGGCAAGTATAATATCTAACGAGGTTACACAATATGAAGCTGACTTTTCCTGTGAATTTTGTTGGTAGGTGTACCACATCTCCGGGACATCTTTTATCGGATGGGTCTGTCTGACAAGGATATTGTTGCACTATCTGGGGGCCACACTTTGGTAAATATTTGCTCATGTTTTCATCCTTGTATGTCTTTGGTAATATAAACACTCAGATTCCACCATTTTGTTTTTGTCTGTGTTGTTACAGGGAAGGGCACATCCAGAGAGATCAGGTTTTGATGGTCCATGGACAAAGGAACCTCTGAAGTTTGATAATTCGTACTTCGTGTAAGACTAAAATTTGAGCTTGCACATTTGTGTCTTTACCTTCTTACAGGTTCTTTTGAGAGCTTTTTATTTCGTGTCACCCATTCATAGTTGCTCTTGGTACCAGGGAACTTTTGGAGGGGGAATCAGAGGGGCTGTTGCAACTTCCAACAGACAAGGCTTTATTGGATGATCCCGAATTCCGCCGTTATGTTGAGCTTTATGCAAAGGTAACATAGGTTTATTTCAGCTAAATGGCTGATATATAATTATAACCAAGGTTATACTTTATGAGTCATAAATACAGAGACAGGTTGTCACCTTTATCATCGTTTATCTAGCTGCATAAAAATGCGATGGAGTTTATCAGTGTCTCTTTCGCACAACATAATCTAAGATTTGTGTTCATGATAGCATTGAGCGTTAGATAAGTTGATGCAACATTATCCAGTAATCACATTTGGCCCACCTATGTAGTAGAGATGCCCAATTCTAACCTGCCAATGCACTAGAATTATACAGGTTGAGGTTGTGTTATGAGTATTACTTTTCTTAATTTTTTCTATCCAATCTTGTATGTACTGGTCGGATTTGGAGAAAGACTCTGATAGCAGACATGATAATGGGCTATTCCAATTTTCTTATTCGTTGGGGTGAAAGAAAAGCATTTTAGAAGTAGGTGGGAGTTTTCACATTTCGTGAGGTTGAGGGCTTGGTTTGCATTTTTTTAACAATCAATTCTTTCTATGTTTTGACTCAACCTTGGACCTGAGCTGATCCGAGTCAAACCTGGTTCATTGCTAGCTTTTAAACTGTAATCAGCACCTCATCGGAAAGCTGAGACATTTCTTCCATTGGTTGTGATGTTTCAAAAAAATCGGCGCATAATTTGATTTGTGGACTTGTTTGGGTGACTTCCTTTGAATAATTGCCAATTTATATATTTGGCCCGTTTTCGTCTGCCTTGTAAATTTGAGACGGTGTCTCTCTTAACTCTCTACTCTATCCAACCTATGCAGGACGAGGATGTGTTCTTTAAAGATTATGCGGAATCACATAAGAAGCTTTCAGAGCTAGGGTTTATTCCACCTTCTGCTGTATCCAAGGTGAAGGCAAAGGAGAGCACCGTACTAGCACAAAGCGCTGTTGGAGTTGCAGTTGCTGCTGCTGTGGTGATCTTGAGCTACTTCTATGAAATTCGCAAAAAGATGAAATGAACATGGCTTAATTGATCTATCTCGCGGTTATTGTCTGTCCAAATGATTCTGTGGCACCTGAGTTCATTTTTGCAACTCAGAAGTTACATAATTATTGTCTTTATCTGCTAATAACACGGGCCAGGTCCTTGCTAAAAGCTTGGCCCCTAGGTGAGCCGGTATGAAGATACAAGAGAACTTTCTCCCCAGTTTGAAGTAAATATGAATGCCTGCTGACAGTAGAATCTTTATTAATAGCTGAATACTCAATCCTTCGTTTTCTCTTGAATGGCTTCTCTCGTGAATGCTTAAATCGGCAACAAGGAGAGGGCTCTGCCGCTCAAGGCTAAAATTATAATGGTCAAGTCAATGGAGTGTCGTAGTAATTCAGAACTGCGTTCATGTGGGGCTTGAGCGCAGAAAACTAGAAAAGACAGCTTGCCATACGCCTGCACGAGGACTGAGACATTTAGTATGTCTGATGAGGTACAATGGAGCAGTGAAATTAGTTATTTATTTCTGTTCAGTACTCATAAAAGCTCCCCATCTGATTCTACAACAAGCAGCTAACAATGCCACACCAATGTCGTGTTGGGGTCTTGTAGAGATCTGGTTAGTTCCTGTAATTATATCCAGAGTTAGGATGTGTAACTTTCCCTAGAACCTATCAAAGAAACTTTAACTAATTTTTTTTTTTTTTCACTCAGTAACTCTCTCTAAATGGGCTTTTGATCGGCTGCTCCTGTGCATGTAGATTAAATCCTTCTTGACAAGAGTTGAAGCCTGAGAAACAAGGAATGATCGATCTCCATAGGAGAGCAAAATACTTGGACCAGAGGATCCCATTTTTCAGGCTCTCTCCCCTGTTTGGTCATGGAAACCGATTTCCACACTGTTCCGCATGGCAGCCAAAGAGGTAGGTAAGGGTTTTCGGGACAGCCCCACGAGTCTTGCTTAATGCCTAAGCACATGACATTCACGAGTGCTGGCGCATTCACGTAATTGCCTCCAGAGCCGTATCCGGCATCCTGACCTAAACCAAACACGAAATAAAAGTTTCGTTCTTTTTGTCCCACTTCTTGATCCGATCTCTGCAGAGAGGTAGGTAAGGGTTTTCGGGATTTGCTTAATGCCTAAGCACATGACATTCACGTGTTGCAGTGCTGTTGGCCGATCCAGAGCCGTATCCGGCATCCTGAAGTTCCTAAACCAAACACGTAAATAAAAGTTTCGTTCTTTTTGTCACTTCTTGATCTCTCTGCGAGCATTCCCCCATGTGGTTCTGGTTGGTGCTCATTTTTTCGTAGGGAAGACAGGTTAGGTTAAGCCCCCATTATGCTAACAACTTGTATTAAAGCGACCTAACTGATTGTGATGGGGCGAGTACTGTATGATTGGAACAGGAGTACAAGAGAAAACAACTAATTTAATGTGGGTAGTTTAAGATCCAATCCATCGTTACTCCAAGTAATATTAATATAATTTCGACACCAAACGTAGTATCTTTTCCCTGTAAAACATTAATGTTAATGGTTTTGGTTAAGGTTTCCAAAGCAAAAAATATATGACCCGTAAAGTTTCTGGGTAGAAAAAATAGGTACCTCGTAAATCCTGTCAGTTCAACATCAAAATAAAAGCCGAAGTGAACTCAATGCAACAAAAGTAAGCGAGGGTCCTGAAAGAAGTAGGTGAAAATACAGGCGAATAATTATACGAGTGGACGCATCTCTCTCTCTCTCTCTCTCTCTCTCGCTCTGAAAACAACTTGTGTCCATGATCCTAAGCTCTTACCATCCACTTGATCTTCATGATGGGAGAGAGAGTCCATGTGTGGGTGGTGGGTAACAAACAGTACACAAATTGGAGGGAGATAAAACAAAAAGATGAATCAACCTTCCCCATCCCTAACCCTACCCTTGTGGCCTAAACTTGCACCACAAGGTTGGGGGAGAAAGGAAAAAAAGAAAAGAAAAGGAGAAAGAGAAGTGGAAGGTGAACCAAAGCCCACATTCAACCACAACCACACTCATTATCTTTTCATATTCTCCCCTTCTCTTCCATCATCATCCCTTACCCCCAACCCCCACCCTTTCTAGAACACCTCTCTCTCTCTCTCTCTCTCTCTCTCTCATAGATGATCATAGTGTACCAATAGAATAAAGAACCACAACTACCAATATCTCTGTACTTATGCACAAGAAAAGCCAAAACCATTTGGACACTTCCTTTTTCCTCAATGTCCACTGCAACTAACCAACCAACCAAAGGGAGCAGCAGGTTATATATTAATTTCCTCATACTACCATGAATGCATCTCACTCTATTCGAGTCTATAATTGTTTGTAAGATGTAAGTTTGTGCGTTCTGTCCTCGACCTACATCAACTTATCTACGATAGCAGTTCACAAAAAAAAAAAAAAAAAATCTTCTAGCTAGCTAGCCAGAAGAGCCTTACGTACAAACAAACTCACGGAAAAAATGGCAAACTGAATGTTACCAGTAAGAGAGGCAAATTAATTAATATGGAGGCGCAGAACACAGGCCTTAATTGATAGGTTATGAGAAGGAAAATCAGGGTACAATTTTAGTTTAAAGGGCCCAAATGGGTGTTGGTTCCAATAACATGATAAAAATAAGTTGTCCATGTATTCTGGTACATGTTGTCTAGTGAGTTGGAGAAGATTTTAAGAGGTAACTAACACAAGTAGTCTAAAGTTGTCGAGAGTTTGGAGAGATAGAAAAAGGGGAAAGGCCGATATCACACCTTTGCACTGGCTATACTTCAGTATACCCTACTTTACACCTACCTGAAGGTAACCCCTAGTTAATGTTCCTTTAACTTATTATATATACGATGATGCTAATATCATCAAAGAGAAGCCACCAGCCACTTCATCTAGCCTGTCTCACCAACTCACATCTAGAAGCAATTAGGGTCACTTCCCTCTCTCTCTCTCTCTCTCTCTCTCTCTGTGTCTGAGTCAAAAGCCTACATATAAAACCATGCTCAGGTTCTCACAAGGGGACGGCCTTAATGTTCAAGCAACGCAATAAAGAAGGCCTCCATTTCCACCACCATCAATCTTGTAAACATAAACAAAGACAAAATCCATTCCCAAGAGCTGTACCAACTACTTCTACTTGTGAGTTCACCCAAATGGGAAGGTCTCCTTGCTGTGAGAAAGCTCACACAAACAAAGGAGCGTGGACCAAAGAAGAAGATGATCGTCTTATCTCTTATATCCGAGCTCACGGCGAGGGGTGCTGGCGCTCACTTCCTAAAGCCGCAGGCCTTCTCCGATGCGGGAAGAGTTGCAGGCTTCGCTGGATCAACTACCTCCGTCCCGACCTCAAACGCGGCAACTTCACCGAAGAAGAAGACGAGCTCATCATCAAGCTCCATAGCCTTCTTGGTAACAAGTAAGTGTAGCACTCTTAACAGACTCAAGCTTTAAGTGTACCTGCAAGTACAAAAATATAACTCTTTATCTTTATTCTTGATGACACCAATGGGTTTTCTTGGGTTTTTCTCTAGGTGGTCTCTGATAGCTGGTAGATTACCTGGGCGAACAGATAATGAGATAAAGAACTACTGGAACACTCATATAAGAAGAAAGCTTTTGAACAGAGGGATTGACCCTGCAACTCACAGGCCAATCAACGAGGCCGCTCAGGATGTATCCACTATATCTTTTACAGCTTCTGCTGTTTATAAAGAAGAAGAAAAACCCGCTGGGGGGTTTGAGGGGAAAGATGCAAAAAGCCCGGTTCACGAACGGTGTCCGGACTTGAACCTTGAGCTTAAAATTAGCCCTCCTTCCCAAAACCAGCCTGAGCCATTGAGGACCGGTGGAGGGAGTTTATGTTTCGTTTGCAGCTTGGGTTTGCAGAATAGTAAAGATTGCAGCTGTAGAATTGCTGGTATTGGTAGCACTAGTGGGAGCAACGGTTCTGGTTATGATTTCCTGGGTTTGAAAGGCGGCGTGTTGGATTACAGAAGCTTGGAAACGAAATGAGATGGAACTGGGTTCGAATTATGTAACTCAACAGATTAATGGAGATAAATGAGAAAGGGATCATTATTAGTGTGAGATTTCTCTAATTTCCGCTTTCCTCTAATTTGTATGGTTAGTAGCTCACAGTGGATATTGTACCGGTATAGTTGCTTATAATTGGTGAAAGTTCTCCATTTATGTTCGGTTGTCTATTCAATTTTTTAGATTATTCAGTCTAGAAAAGGCATTATTTTCTCTCTTTCTTTATTTAAATTTTTTTTCCTGGAAAAAGTGGGGTTGGTCAGGGCGTCAGTCCCCTAGCAGATCTTCAAACGGGTCATGGAATTCTTGTTACTACCAACAGCTAGAGATAGACTTGATTACAATCTAGGTTGGCTCTCTATACTGTGTGTGTTGTGAGAAGAGAGATAGAGAGGGTTTTGGGTCTGGCATGGGGCTTGAAGATTTTTTTTTTTATGTTAACAACTCCCGAATCTCGTTCTCGTTCATTCACCCCGGAGGTTCAAAGAACTCAATTACATGCTCTAAAGGACTAATCAGACCATCTATAGAGGCAGAGACCAATGAGCACGGGTCAAACAGTCATAAAAACCTAATTGGGCCAAGAATTAAAATGATATGGGCGAAAAATTGAAAAAAAAAAAACAACAGAAATATAAAGCCGACGGTGGAGGTGGGTGGCAACATCAGACGGAGGATGAGCAAGGGCGATCCAAGGGAAAAACATTGTCCGCGTGCGTCATCTAGTGGGCGTGGGCTCCCACACGCGATGAGACAACTCCTCATTGGGGTTGATCGGACCCTCAGGAAGCGCAGAGGCCAGTCGGGAGGTGCATGTGCCATAAAAGAGATCACCAAAGTGCAAATCTACAAAGTGTGGGCGCGCATGAAACCTCACGCGTTGGCTGGTCAGCTCCGGGATGGAGCAGAGACGAGTGCCAGTTTATGCTGAGCACTTCTATGTTGGCTGTCCGTTGGAGTTCTTCATAGTCGTTGAGATATACACTTCAACTTCGTCAGAGAAAGCCCCCAAAAAGTCACCGGTATGGGTTTTATTCTTAGTTAGGGTTGCCGAAAAGTAGAATAGGGGAAGGGAGGGAGGCGGGAGGGGAGAGAGCTCCTCCCACCGCCAGAAATGGTGGGGAAGGAAATGGACAATAGGAGAGGGGGAGAGAGCAAGAGAGAAAACGAAAGCCCAACACTATTTTTCACTTGGAGATATTTTTTAAGGCAGGTTAGTTTGACGAAAATTTTAGAATTTAAATTTAATTTTTTAAATTTATAATTTTAATATTACTCCTATATGTATACCAATACAACTCAATATTATTTTTTTTACAAATATCAATACAACTCAACAACTTCTACACGTATGTCAATAAAACTCCAACATCATCTAAATATTCACATTATACTTAAAATTTTTAAAATTTTATCAAAACGAATATTTCTTTAGTTAGACACACAAATACTTAATTATATTGTCAAATAAGAGGTTTGATTATTTTTTATCTGTGCAAGCAAATAATTATTGTTTCATATATAGTCCCAAAAGCATGTTTATCTTTGGTAATGTCTAGCTCCAAGACTTTCCATTGAGTGATCTTCATTGGATATTGTTTGTTCATGTGACCCGGAGGATTCCATGCACTTTTCCTTTCCTTTTTCTGCATTAAATTTTTTCCCCCTGTATTTCTGATTCCTTTGCTTTTGTCTTTTCAGGAAGAGGTTGGATTTTAAATTGTGGGTATCATGGATAAGCCATGAGAGGATGAGAAATAAGGAAGAAGATGGAGAGGAGAGGTGGGTAACCTATCCTTTCCATACAATGAAAGCAAGATACACTAAATAAAAAAGTGTGAAGAAAGTAACAACTCTCCGTAGTACCTTCCTTTCCACCAACGTCTAAATCTTGACACCTTAGAAAGATGAACGCATCTTGGTCCTGCATTTATTTTCATCCAAGCGATGAACCTAAATTAAGCCGATTCTGCAAAACCCTAGACTTTCTGGGATTAATTTGTCCCATGCGCGAAACCTTCAACAGGTTTCATTCACTCCCCTTCTTTTACTTGCAAACACAGACCCTCTACTTGGGCTGGGTATTTCCTTTTGCCATTAGCTCAAACCACTAAGGTAAATTAGCTTTAATGATATGCGTAGTTGTTGAAGAGACTCTGAAGTTTCAACTTGACATGCAACATGCAAGTCTGGAAAATTGAAATACCCAGAAATCAAGTAATAAAATATCCAAAAAGTGGATCTAAAAGAGGACATGGTACTGTTGATCACTAAGCGGTTGAAGAAGTTATATATAGTCGTAGGTAATTAAAGATCTCATCATGATAATTATATTACTTTAAGAACAGATAGGTTAGACACTGCCAAGTAATCAACATCGGAGAATCAGGACACAAACCGACATTCAGACACCTAATTGATTCCATTCCAGTCACAAAAGGACGTTCCAAACAGCCCAGAAGAATCGAAAGCTCAGGAGGAGGATCAGACAATGTTGTGGAAACTTTCAGGAAAGAAAAAAGAGGCAGAACCATTTTGTTTTTTTCCCTGGATACGTACTTAGAAGATTAAAAATTGATGGTTGTTTAGAAGTTTCTCTAGATAATTATTCAGAGACCAAATCAGTTTAGAAACACAAGTACTTGTCACCTGTTGCTTTCTCCAATTAATAGGTAGCCTTTACAATCAATCGAATTGTCTGAATTTAATTGGTTGTTACTATTAGAGGGCTAAAACAGAAAATAAGTACTCGTTCGAAGTGATACACTGAAAATTGTCTCAGCAAATTGGAGATGAATCGGTTGCTTTTGACTAGATTTTGGCTCAATCAGTACCAACCTACACATATAGAGTACTACTGTGTTCGTGGGCACCAACATATGTTGGAAATTAACAGGTTAGAAGACGAAAGAAGAGGAAATTGTAGGCAAGAAGAAGATAAAGGAAGGAAGTGACTACAAAGAATCTCCCAAAGAAGAAAGAGATAAATTCCATGCTGAAAAAGCAATCTAAAGACATCGGTGTCCAAGAGAAAAGACGGACACAGTGTGATAGCTACTTTGAAACAAAGATCCCGAAAACCAATGGCCCTTCCATAAGCAAAAGGGGGTACTTTTCAACCCTACACCTTTTTCAAAGGAGTTTGGTAGAGACAATGGAAGCTTCTACTAGATATTTTTCCTATCTTCTTCTTCATCTAATAAAAAAAAATTTGGTCGTTTGTTCATTTGACCTTTTTTTTTTTTTTAAATATTGTTGTTTTTCAAGTTCTTGCTTCCCTCTGTATCAGTGGAGAGTGAAGCAATAATTGGTCCAGCAACCTTAATTTTTAATAGGTTCAACTTCCACCAACATCACATGCATGATCCTTATGGTGGGTCCTCCTAGGTGTCCCTACATTACCCAAAGGACCTTAGAGGTTGGGATATCCCATATGCACTTTTAAAAAAGAAGGGTGGAAACTGGAAAAGGCTTTGGGATCTGAATTATGTTTTTTATATTTGGTTTGGTGGTGAGAATGCTTCTATCCAAAACTTCGACATAAGATACTCTGTAATGCAGGGGTTTGGGAGTATATACAGTAGCTTGCAAGGATGATTCAGAGAACTACCTCGCATCCAAAGCTCCTTTTTTCCCTCTTGAATATTCAACAAAAGTTAATAGAGCTATCAGAAGAGACGGATACCGAAGACATCCGTACATGTTTAAAGAACACAGTTACACAGGTAGTACTAGAATCTTACAAGACGATGAACCATGTGTCTAAGATATTGTTCGGTAAAAAAAAATTTGTAGATTTTTTTGAATATTCATAATACAAAAAATTCTACAACTAAACATTATTTTTAACACCACATAAAAATAACTACAATACACATACAAATAAAATTAATATTATCTAAAAATTTTTAAAATATAAAAAATTTTTAAAATTCACTATAACCGAACGTTTTATAAGATTGCTACATATATCTGATTCTGTTCATGGGGGCCAATATAAGTTAAAAAAATTGGATTAACAGTCCTCTGCACTACCGCCATATATAATTTGTCGAAAACTAATATATCTCAGGAGTCAGGATGATTGAAAAGTACATAAAACTTCACCTGAATGTTTTGCACGTATAATATAAGATCCTTGGAAGAGCAAGATAGATATTAGATATCATGATAAAATAAGAAAAGGAAACGGACTGGTTATACATGTATTCTGGGTGAGTTTAAGATGGTGTGGCTTCCAAAATGTGGGTGTACTTCTCAGAACGCCCGCAGAACCAAAGTTATGATGATCTCTCTCTCTTTCTACCATACTCTCTAGATAACTAATTTAGGTCCCCCCGTATTTAATGACCCTGATGCCATTTAGGAATAGGATATGGTGGACGGAATTGAAAAGTAATATGTGAGAAGAAGGAAGGGACATCTTTGACAGCAGACCTCTGTGTATGTGTTCATGTCTCTATCCTACACGCTACCAACTCCGCTCTTTTTGGGTGGTAGTTGGCAGACTTCCGACGTAGGCTCATGTGCTTGGTTGCGGCGGTGGGTCCCTCACCTGTCACTCTCCGGCGGCCATTGGGACCCTCCAAGCTAAATTATACAATTCTATTTTCTCTCTCTCTCTCCCCTGTTTATCCCGTTGCCCACTCTGTCTTACCCCCTTCTCTCACTTGTTGCTCTGCTTTAGATTTTCCTTGAAGAAATTGTTGATTATAATCAGTAAAAAGAAAGTTTTCCCATTTTAGTATTCCTTTGTGAGATAGTTCTTGCTAATATGGCCTGAGTTTTGGGTCCTACCAATGGGATAAAGTTCATATTGGAACGGACAACCTTTTAATTTTCTGTCTTTTTCTTTATATAATTATTTTCTCCCAGTTTTTTTTGTTTTTTGTCTTCGGCACAATGTTGAAGAAGAAGAGAATTCGCAATTGATGATTCAATCCTAAAACAAACAAGCAAATGGCATCACTCGCCTACACTTGTAGGACCTGATGATACTTGATGGTTATAAATGGTTGTACATAATGCTCAGGAAAAAAATTAGGTGCGCATATTAAATGAAGGGAGTGATTTTATCTTCGATATCGCCCTGAGCCAACGTTGGCATGTTCGATTCGAAGTTGGACGGTAATTTTTGGCTCTCTAACAACGTTAATGTCCAGCTCGAAGGATCCCTCATCTTTCCGACGGACTCCGATATCAACATAAGTGACATCCCAGCAAAATATGGCAGTATTTTGAAGTGAAAAAATGATCTGTTTTTGCATGAAACAACATTGTTTTGTAGGACAATAATTTTTCTTTCCTTTTTCATAGTGAAACTGCCTTGTTTTACACTAATATATCTTTCCGACTCTTTAACCTTCGTTCGCTGGTCTTTTATTACCTCTGAGCCACAGGGCCGACTCTGATCCGATTTTTTGAGTTGGCGCGGCTCAGAGGTGTCAGTCAACGATGGCAGCGAAGGAGCCAGGAGAGGCACTCTTGCACCACTTCCAACACTAGTCAGAGCGAAGGCGGCCACCTCTAATTAGATGGGGCTAGCCGTAACTTAGTACTAGGGAAGTAGAACCTAACTTATATTTCCTAGAACATGAAACTACTGGGTAGTATGTTTCAAGCTTCAAAGTCCCATGTTTTGACGTCGGTTCCGTTTCCAAATTTTGGATGAACATTCTTGTCGGCACTCCACAACTATAGGGAACAGAACAGTTACAGACATGCTTGTTTCAGAATTCCGGGAAACATAGGCAAACAATTCCTTGTATTGAGCAAACCGCAATAACAATTGCTTTGGTAGAGCAATTATGGAACTTTCAGTTTTAACTGCAATTTCCATGACATGATCAGTGCGAGAACTTTTTCGAAATTCTTTTTCCTTCTAGTAATAATTTAGTCTTGAGTAGAAGCAATTTTGAGACCCCACTCTTCTAGAACACAGCAGTTCAACAGTGATGATAATATTGGTATAGGGAGGGGGGAGAGAGGCATATGTGCGCAGTGTATGCACAGGGCGCAAGATAGTGGAAGTTCAGCTGGTAGGAAAAGTAAACAAGGTTTGGTGAGGTAGTATAAAAGATAATCAATGAACGGAAGAATGGCAAAAAGAAACCTAATTAGCACGAGATGGGGCAGAGAATTAGGAAAGGATATCCTGGATGTGTGGCTGGGCATCTATTCCTGTTGTTAGGTGGAGGTTTCTAATTGGGTGATGGTGATGTTGATGGACCCCAAAGTCCTACCCTCCACATGGGTCAACTCTCTGTCTCTTTCGCTCTGCTTAACCAGATCCCACTCTTTATTCTCCTTAATGTTGATTACTAGCTAGGCCGCACTCCTCTCACTAACTCAAAACCCTTCTATCCTTTAATCCCTCTACCTGCCCAACATCTTCCCCCATTATACATATACACGATACTCACTTTGAAGTAGTGAGAGAAAGAGAATAAAAAGTTCTTAATTCTACTGCAAATAAAAAAGGAACGATAAGTTTGGTTGTATGGAAGATGAGCATTTACTTACCCAAAAGAAGAAGAAGAAGAAGATGAGCATTTAATGTGTTTGCTCGTAGATTCCAAAGTTGCCAAACGCTTACACAGATCAATGCAAATCTACGCTAATGGTGGTCTACTAATGTCAGCCATCTCATTTTGGTTTAAACTTTGGTTAATAGAGCTATCTCTTAGTGAAAAACCCACTTAATTTTTTTTCACAGGGTCGTCCGATGATTCATAGCTTCTAGAAAGTAGACACTACTATATCAGAGACATAAAAATCAAGTCCAAAAGCCACTGCAATTGGCTAAGATGGAACACAATCTTTGCCGGTATCCTTTTCAACAAAAGTCCGCATGCTTATCATGGTGCACCAGACTTTGTATGCCACACCAGTACTGTGCGCCACAATCGATTTCAAAAGGAAACACAGGGGTTCCTATATAGCAGTAGACATTATAAGATCGAGATTTAAGCAGCACATGAAGCCCACTAGTTGTGTATGAAGATTCTCAGAAGAGACCAAATTCACGTTTTTAATTATCATCATTGACATCAAGATTTCGACAGGATTAGCTGCGTGGTTTGCAACAACATGATCTCACAAGCATACAGCTCTCAAAAAAATGATTGACGTACGAACCTAATTAAGAAAAATGTCCAAATTAAGGATTGGTTCTTTTCCTGTTTCAAGTTTGATTAAGCATGCAGTCGTACTCGATCGGGTAAGATGTGATTTGGGGAAGCTTTCAAAGTCTTCCTCTCTTTATGTCTATCTCGAGTATTTCAGAAAGTCAAAACAATCTCAAGGTTTCCCATGTGAAAAAGAGCACAAATGCTATTAGACAGCGGTTGGAAGCCCAGGTGCTTGTGCTATTTCCAAACCTTCCGGTCAGAGTTCTTTGAACTTTCAGCTAAATTTCGACGAATACCCTTCAGAAAATCCGCCGATTTCTTATTCCTTTTTCATGCGCCCCACAATCTTGGCCTGAATATTTTGTTTGACATTTAGCACCTTGTTGTCTTGGAAGCACTAATAAAGTTTTCTACGAACTGACATGACCTCAACTAACTGTTTTGAGTAATGTGGGTAAATCGCGGGCAGACTGATGAATGTGTCTTTAGAAAGATGGGTTAGGTAATACATGACTATGACATCGAACCTACCGGTGTCACGTTGTCGCTTGTGGCAATCTTTTAGTACATTTATGATTTAGCAAATCCTCAGTATGCTGACTAGTTTGTGTCTTTCCTTCTCAATTCTCATAGCACAACAGTTTGGAGATGATGTTCAAAAAGGGTGACTGGCAAAAAGAGAAATCACGGACGAATAATGACCATATATTTTCAAATGAACAGGCCGCATGACGAGATAGAAAGAAAGAAACAACATGAAGCACGAAACGCGCCGAAAGAGGAGTAAGATAAGGCCCAATAAGTGAACCCTGCCAAACTAGATACCTTTCCTGTACAGCCGATCTATTTGATAAGATAGTGTTATTTGGGGCGTCACTGCTTGGATTTAGATGTCAAACTGAATGTTGGTAAACCTCTAATCTCAGTGAAGGCTAACCACAACATTTCCAGAATTACTCTTTTCACTTGCCCAGTACAAACCTCATGGCGACTCCATCCACCCTTCGTTGTTGGGGGGGGGGGGGGGGCAGGCAGCCAATGATGTGGACTCAGAACGACGTTGAGTGACAAATTTACAGGACAAGAACTTAAAACTGTATTAATGGCATAAGAAGGTTCCCCAGTCTTCAGACAGAACACAAGCATTATCCATTGCATAGCCATTTTGTATTTATCTAATGTTCAGACCCGATGACAGATGTGCATGCTAGCCCATGGTAGTTTCTACTATCAAATGTGAAAGTCAATAACAGATCGTCATCTACAATCTTAAGTACTCTTTACAAAGCTCAAACGTATCCAATACGAGTAACAGTGCAAATAACAAAAAGCAGCATCTCCTATGTACTGTTGAACAATTCCACGACGGAGACGGAGAATCCTCACCGGGGGGATTGTTGTATTAGAGACTTGGAGAAAAGAACTGTAGCCTGTCCTAATTGACCCTATAAATAGATGCTCCGGTCACAAGAGACAATGATGTATCATTGGCAAAAGATAACTCATAGAAAGTGAAGGTGAAATATGAGAAGGCAGCAGAACTAGGTCTCCTTTGCAGGGGCCTTCTTTGCAGCCTCTGCTGCTGTCTTCTCTGCATCAATATCAGCAACAATGGCGTCAATTTCAGCTTCCTCAAGTTGGCGTAGCCCATGCTCCTTTGTCATTACTGCAATTTCTATGTTCTTCCCTCCACTCTCAACAACCTAATTGATAATATAACCAAAAGGGAAAGAAACAACAATGAACACTCGTTTGGGTAGAAGAAGAAACAAATGAGATAAGTTACCATTCAGCTCCATATGCAGAATCTATATTCTTCTATTCTTCTATCAAACACTAACCAAATGGGTTTGGCCACCACAAAACCAAAGGTTTACATCGCAGACATCTATTCAACCTTAGGATTAGGAAATGTTAACCATAACTAAGTATGTCTAATGTGCAAACTGCCCACTTGATCTCTAGAAGATTATAATATAGTCTTTGATATTATTTTGACACCGGGTGTTTCAAGGCAGATTTACTAGCCTATGTGGACTAAAAAACAGAAAATTGTGATTCACATAGCTGAGAGCCAGATTGATTGCAGTGCCTTTTGATACCTCAGCACGATATACTATGTCTTTCTGAACCAACTAGTCATGATGAGAGGCACCAAAATCACAGGATAAACTATTATCAGTGTGCTGCTCAACAACCTTCTAGCAGGCAAACTAATGCAATTCAAAAGATAAACCGAAAAGTGCAACTTCCTCAGCTGTTTTGTTCAAACATTAAATGCCTGTTTAATTTTGTCAAAAGCTTATATTTATCACGTGTCAAGAAACTCAAAATCAGTTTCACAATAATCTAAAAAGAACTGTGTATAGAGTTTCAAACTCGTTTTCAATCATTTTTTTTTTCCAGTGAAGATATATCCACAGCCAAATTAAACTGAGCTAACGTGAAAAAGCCACGAAGGTTGCAGGATTCTGATTGAGAGCATGTCATTTCAATCTACTGAATAATGAGCGTGTGATAAGCTACGTCCATTGAAAACATGTGGAACTGATCAAAACAGTTTTGTTCAGATCAGCTTAATAGAAACAAAAACAAAAAAATCCAGGATCCACTCAATGCACACCGACACACAGTCATACACGTGTGCACAAATCAAGATGGGAGTAACTTACTTCAAGCAGAGCACGAATTGCCAACTTCACAGTTTCTTGTCCAGAAGTTTCTTTATAATTCTTTTCCAGAAACTCCCTCATGGAATTGGAGTTTCTCCCAGTCGCATTAGCTTTCCATGCTTGAAATGTTCCTGATGGATCTGTCAGATAAAGAGATGGGACACCAGTGCATGGATCAAAACCTGCTATCAAAGTAGAAAGCCCAAATGGCCTTACACCACCACTTTGTGTATACTTCTGCTGCAGACCAGCAATGTAACGCGTAATATATTCCACAGTCACAGGGTCCTCAACTGTCAGCCTATGGCTCTGACACTCAATACGTGCCCTGTTTATCAAAACACGGGCATCTGCTTTCAACCCAGCACAGGCCAATGCAACGTGATCATCCAATAATGCAATCTTCCTAACTGATCTGGTAACAGAAGACACCAAGAAAAATAGTCAACACAAAATGGCAAGTATGCTTGACAAGGGTAATGTAACAGGCGCAGATATTGGGTACCAACATGGAATGGAGGAACAAGATGGTGCAGTAGCATTTTGACTCGTTAAAGTACTGGTCAGGAACGGAGTCCAAAATCAGAAGAACAGCATTGCTTTTCTTTTAAATTACGATGTCAATTGGCTCTTCACCTAACATAGACATCTACTTAAAAACTTTTAGTTAAACAGAACGAATTAAATCTTCTATTATATAAATCCACAATCCAAGAAACGTGTTTGACAACAAAATGCGAAATATATCACAATCTCAAACGGCAATAAACCTGAAACCTATTGCATTACGTTAGCTGTCTAATCAAATCAGAACTCCGATTACTAAATAACCACGGAACGACCAATGGAGAGAAACTACAACCGAAATTACTCTTCAGACAGAAGCAAAAGCACAAAACCTTTTCTGAGGGAATTGTTTGCAGCAGTAGTATCTGTATTTACGAATGAATGAGTACCTGGAGTCCTGCAGTTTGGGGGTGGACTTCCTTTCGACGCCAAGAACGACTACGTCCGAGCCCCGGACTCCGACGGCGGCGTTTCCTTTGCGGACGGCTTCGAGGGCGTACTCCACCTGGAACAAATGCCCGTCGGGAGAGAATACAGTTATCGCACGGTCGTACCTTGCCATCTTGTTCTTCTTCTCTCGGCTTTCTCTTCTCCGCTTCTGCTTCTGGTTTAGCTTTAGCTTTCTGCTTTTGTCTTTGCTGTTTACAATCTGGGAGAGAAGGGAGGAGGAGATTTGGGCAAATACGAATAATTTCTTTTGCGGCAAGGCACTGACCGACTTTTTGTTTTGTCTTTTTCCCGTTTGCAGAGTTCACTGGCAAAAACGACATCGGCTAGTCTTGCTGCTTGGGTAAGACGTTCTGTTTGTCTTTCGGGGCTCACTGGGTCACCCAATGGCAGTGAATTGGGTTGGGTCCAAGGACAGCCTAGGCCCAACGTTTTAGTCCTAACCCTTGAACAGCGGTCTATGTAGCCTCAATTTATGTGGACATAAACTTTTGCACATTATATCTTATTGGTCATTTTTCTCTCTCATTTTTTGATTAGCCTGAACCAATTTATCAGATTAAAAATTTTCAACAAAAGCCAAACTAACTAAAGAGAGGCCGAACTATATATTTGCCTAGTGGATATATTTAGGATGCCCAGCAAGAGAGAACTGGGCTTAGTTTTTTTTTTTTTTTTCTTTGATTTGGCCTATAAGAAGATAAGGTAAAGGAGTTAACTACCGAGAACATATATTTAAGTGACCCAAAACTCTGTCCATCACATATGAGTGAGTGGTAGGACCGTACGTCCGTGGTGCGTGGACGTGACGGTCAGCCCTCGTGCAACAGCAAGTAGTTTACCTTCTGCTTTGTGCCTTTAAAGGAAAGTGGCTAATTACAGAGATGAGGCATCCAAATCTATGGGCAGAGTGTTTTAGGCCTTGTATCTTTTCCCAATATCAATTATTCCCATCAGGAATTCGCCAATCTATATCTATAGTTATCATTATTATCGTGAAATTATAATCGTTATTGATTTTTTACTTGAATCGTATCATATAATTAAAAATAATAATAAACACAACAGATAAATCACACACTATTTCAAATTACAACTCATATAAAATTTGAGCATCATAAACTCTATAATGAAGTCTGTATGTTGTGTCTATTTTTTCTTGAGGTGTAATTAAAAAAAAAATTATGAAAAATCTTCATCCACTATTGTGCCTCACCATAAAAGCACTAAGCAATATTATTTGGCGTTTTATGCATTCATAAGTTGACATGACCGTACACAGTAAGTCAACTATGAGTTTTGAACCCAAAATACTGATTATAACATGAATGCTCTGTCTATTGATCGATGTGATTAATAATGGGGTTGGAATACATATTCAAGTAACTAAACTTAATTGGTTACCAAACTTTTTAACGCGTATATGTTAGAAGACAATGCAATTAAAATGTATCACGTTAAATTGCATACCCAATAGATTAAGTATCATTTTTAGAGGGTTACGTACTTACTTAAACTAATGTGTTTCTTATAGAGATGATTTGACTCAGGGGTGGCTCCAACTATAGGCAGGGTAGGCGGTTGCCTAAAGCTCCAAATTAAGGAGGCTTCAATTAAAAATTTTATTTAATAGGTATATTTAAAAAAAATTTAATGATAAAGCCTCTAAAATTTAAAGTTAAAGTTATTTTATAGAATTTAGTTAATTAATTTTTATAAAGATGCCTAATAAATCTCCTTGATAAAAGGAACAATTAACTCTTGAGTTGTTTATAAAATCTCCTTTATTAGAGTATCATCAATCCTATAAAAATCGCTTTGATTGAAGGAACCATTAACTCTTCACTAGTTTATAAAAGTCTCCTACATGAATTCTCTTAATTTAAAAAAGATATCAATTGCAAATTTTTTCAAATGAAATTTCATAATAATCAATGATCCTATATTTTCGTTAAGATTAGTTGAATTTGAGAAATCTATAAAATCATCACACCTAAAATTCATTATTTTTTTTACACAACAATAATTATTCCTATATTTGTTTATTACACCGTCCCTAATCTATTTAACATATTTTTACCTTTATGCATTAATTAACAACTAAAAATCTATCTTAAAGGACTTAATCTATAAACCATTTCAAGTTATTGAGACAATATTTGGATTGCTTGTACAAAAACTACTTAAAAATCCACTCAACCATCCTATTTTTTCTCCTCATTTATTGGTAAGTCTTCCCAACTCGTATATTTGGGATCAAGATCACTTGTCGTCACTAAAGTCTAGGTTCTATTATTCTAAACTTTTTATTTTATGTTTTATTTGTTGTATTTATCATTATTTTTTTTTTTTTGATTTTTCTGGTTTTTTTTTTAATTTGAAAAAGTTGAATCTTTGGATGAGAATGACTGAAAAAAATATTGTCTTGTACTTGAAAATGTTTTAAAACATGAAGATCATGTTGATATTGGTGGTTTAGATTTGTCTTCAGAATTGAAACTGTTGAAAGAGATTTTAGAATAGACTTACTCTTCCAACATTGAAACATTGAGATTAAGATTAGACTATTTTTCTAAATGCCAAGATTGCTTATAGAATTACTTATTGCACAATACCTTACAATGTTGCTATTAGGATAAAAACTTTTTAAAAAGCATAACACACGTTAGACGACATCTTTACCCATATCTATTACTACAATAAAGATGACACATATAAGATTATTATTTATTATCAATTTTGCAACAACGCACATCACTATACAATTTAGGGAATATTAAAATCTTTGATCATTGATAATAAGTGTTGCTATCCTCAAAAACGTTAGTATGATTTTATTATTATGTTTCTATAACTAAATCAATTTATGTATTTAGTTTTTAGATATAATTATTTTGCTTATATATTTTATAGATAGTTGTTTTTTTATTCTCTAGTTTCAGCTCTATAGCCCTTGTCTATCTAGACGAGCACTCTCAGCGTCGCGTATGTGACCTTAATCTGAAAGTACCATGTATCATTAAAAGAAAAACTAATTAAACCGGACCATAGTGGGTTTTAGGCGAGCATTCAGTATTTTAAGAAGGTATGAGTATTCAGTACATACTTAGTAAATTTTACTTGTAGAGCTAATTTAGCTTTTAGTGTTTTAAACAACTTCGATGAGTCATTCTACGCTATGATGGAATTAAGATGCCAATATGGATACTAGGCGAATCATTATATATAAACTTTCTGCATACATAGGGCAATTCCATTTTGGAAGGAGTTGGCATACGTAGATGAAGGGCCAATTAGCGACACTTTGAACGACTAAGTAGGTATATATTATAAGGAGATTTAAAATATGTAACAAATGGAAAGTTAAGCGTAACTGTTTCACGTGATATGATACGCGGATCCTATTATTTGTGCTCGAATAATGCCTTTGTGTGAGATGAATAGATAAGCAGATGATTCTCTCAATCGATTTACTTGAAGTGCAATGAGTAATTTTAACGTTACAACCTTATAATATTTTATTACATGTGACAATCGAATTTAACTTATAGTGGATCATTACTAAATAATTGTCAAAATCCCTTGAAAGAAAAAGACTAGCTGATATTTTATCTAAGATGGCAGGCAGGTGGATCTGATCAATTAGAGTGGACTAGCTAGGAAGACTCTATAAGATGGTGTCATAGTTGATAGCTGGTGGGGAGAAGATCAGCAACCGATAATGGAACTTCTGACGAAAGTATTAGGGCCCATCAAAAAGGGAAAGTAGCATAACAACTGAATCTAAATATGTCTTCTCTGAGCGTGTCTGAATGACACGTTATAAAATGGACGAAAATGGTCCAATGGCTCCTTATGAAGATGAACAAAAGGCTGCATAGGTAATCTCAACCGCTATCGATAATTCTGAATGTTTGGGCCGGATGACTGTTACGAACACCTATATATATCGTGGCTGTTACACCCACCGTAGTGGAGGGAAGTTGAGAGAGCTTGCTATCAATCCCTCTATAACTCTTCGAGTAAAGTGAGAATTGGAAATCTTAAACCACCACCCAGCTAGGAATATCATGACTAAGAACTTTTGATAAGAAAGCTATTCTCTTTGGGGATGCAATTAATTGTTGTATGCCACTTGCCTATGTTAGTGGTTGAAATCTGTTGCGTTCCCAGTTTGTAAGGTGCCGACATCGCTCACTTGAGCGAAGGATTTTGATATCGGGCTCGATGCCACGATTCTGCGCCTAACAGATGGTAACACACCATTCCTTGGTGGCTCACGAATGTGAGAGCCGCTAGTGTCGTGGTCTATTCTTTTTTGAGAGCCTGGTGCTTTCGGCCTGGGCGTGATAACATTGGCAGGTATCTCTCATTGCACGAAGAAACTACTCTAAGATTTTGTTGGTGGTCATTATGCACAAGGAAGGCATTTTTGCTTGGTCTTAACTACATAGTTCATTTTTGACTGATTTTACATACTTCGATGTATATTGTTCTCAGATTCTGTGGTCGATTTTTTTGAATTATTGAACACCGTAACCTTTTGACTCCAAACAATAGTACTACCTGAAACTTAATTCCTGTGATACCTTTGGCCACAATTTGGGAAAATTGAAGACGCGCTCTCTCTAGACAGACACTGCCAAAATGATTGTGGAAAGACTCCAAAAGGATTGCATCTGCAACATGCTCCAATACAGACCCAAAAATGGAAACATCTCGGAGCTGTACAAGGTGGGGGGGAGCTATCGAAACGCGTATGCATCACCATCTTGCTGATGTCATAAGCCATAATGCAAGAGACAGATGGACCGAGCTAGAAAGTACTGATCATCTCAAGACAAAGAGATTAGGAGGTCGACACTCGCTAAATTAGGTCGCATATTTCAAAAGAAACAGCTAATTAATTATTTTCTTGGGTAATTAGGTTTGAATGATGTTCCAGCTTCCTTAATAACATGTCCAAGTTGTACTTTATGCTTAATCCTTCTGCTTTAGAAGTTGCTGCCTCCTCACGGCTGCTCTCTGGCCCCAAGGACTACACACACTAAGCGATATATATCCTCCCTAAGATGCAGAGAGTGTTACGCTGACTGTTAAAATGGGGTATGTGGATCCAGCACGTATGTTTAACCGTGTTGCTATATTTCCTATGCAAAATCATGTTGCTTTCTGAATAGTTAATTGTGGGCTAGTTTGAAATGAAAGGTTTAAAACCTATTTATACGTATTGCTTTCCACATTTGCCTTACAGACTAAGATTGTTGATGTCTAATTTCCCATATTCGGCTGCTCTTTCATAGTGTGGTTTAGTTTATTGGGTCATGTATGCTAGTCTCATGTATATCTATAACGGCCATAAACGATGGACCCAACTGGACGCACCAAAAAATGTCATTTGAATCTTTATTTCTTATTTGCAATTGGTAATAGCATCTAGAAGGTAAGATCCGTAAGAATTGGATGTAGTATTATTAAATCACTCACTATAGATTGCACCTTAAGTCAAATCGTCATCATTTATATTTTCGATTGACTATCGAACTTGGCTTCGGGGAAGGAAAGAAGTTTTTGGAAGGAGTGAAGTAGACCTCATCGATGCGCGTGTAATGTGACAATCGTAGTTTATACAAAGCACGGATATGCACCATCATGTCTCAGTTTGTATTAAAAGGGTAAGCTAAATCTACCTCGGGAGTTTAGTCTACTGACGCTGCTGCTAATGGATATATGTGTTTTGGAACCGCGTAATGTAGAACCAGTAGGAGGATTTTGTCTCATGTTTCGATGTATGCACATCCTTGCTTCACTATGCCTGCCTCTCTTCCCCACCGGGTTCTCCAGACGTTTTCTTCTAATTGGTGTATGTGTTGTCTGGGCGCCATTGTCCCCTCTCACTTTCACAAGCATGGCTGCACTTGTCTAGGAGCTCATACACGTTCTATTCTTCAGATAGTCCATTCGCATGGCGGGTTCCGTAAGAACAACTAAACATTGATTAATTCTCTTTGTTATTGTGTTGATCTATTGACTGTTTTATCTAATTTTATAATTAGCAGTTAAGTGTTTTTCACATCACAATGGCATGTCGGTGCGGTCGTGTATGCACAGTGTTAGACTTAGGACAGAGGCAGATTAATGAATCAGGCAAATACTTTGCATAGTGGATCACTTAAGTTCCAGTGTTAGGTTTTTGAATGTCCACTAGCAGCCTATTACCACTCTGCTATGAGTCATCATTCCATATTACACCATGTGCTTTGTGATGATGAGGATGTTAAGGCCAGGCTTTGAATGAGAACATCACGTACCAAATATATGACCAGCTTTTAATTAGTTTAGCAAGCTTTTTTCTCTTTTTTTATCAACAAGAATTCTAATTTTAATTGATATGTAAAGTGAATTATTTGATTAGAAGATGTTCATTGTGTGGTATCATATGTATGGCCTATCGCAAATACTCCAGTTTCAGTGGTCTGGGGTTCTGAGTATAACCGCAGCTTTAGTTTGGATACTTAAAATACTTGTCTTCTGAAATTTAGCATTCGGGGAGAGGGTTAAGAGTCAAAATGTAAGGTGATTTATTGTTAAGTATCAAGGGTGTGAGCATGTAGGGGTTTACTTCAATGCCATATAAACATGGATTTTTGTTTTTTCACTTTCGTGATTGTTTTTCTGGTACGGAATTCTTTTAATCAGCTTATGTTAGCGAGAATGGACATGGACTTCTTGTATAAATACCCTTGCTAGCTAGCTTTTGAACTTCCAAAACTCAGGAAGACAGCGTCTTTTAGTTCCTATTTTCCTCATAACATGTAGATATGTATAGCACCAACAATTTCTTAGATTCTATCATAAGCTTCTTTCCACACTTAATTAGAAATCGCTGTGTCCAGTGAGTACATGCATGCAGCTGATAGGACAACATGATGTTTGGTGGTGCAGGGACTTTCTGGACTGCAAGCGCACATACACATTTATGCTTGGACTTTGGGGTTGTTTGCTGTGTTTTCATGCGTGTGGTTGGATCCTGCGGTTCATTCTATATGTCGCTGGCATGGGATCCTTATAGTGCAGTGCTTTGGTTGGGTTTCAGCGACTTTGCAGTTTATTACTCTCTTTGCCCGTTTCCAACATCTATACTTTCGGTTTCTCCTATGTCAGCTATGCTGCTATTTATGTGGAGGTCTGGTGCCTGGTTTTACTGGACAGATGAGGAAATTATGCACCTACACTTCGGATTGACTCGTGTCATAGCAGCTCACTTTGGTAGTGTCGAAATGAGTGTTTTTCCATTATCATGTGTTACTCTGATCACCTTCCTTTACTTATTCTTATGATTTCTCAAATCGTGACAAGTGCTTCCGTGGGTTGGGGTTCTTAGTCTCAGGGCGGAAAAATTG
>CM025855.1:30279937-30294841 GCA_003952965.2 Morella rubra
GAGGTGGTACGCTCGCCGGCTTTCGTGATCTGAGCAGTTCGTTGCGTGCGAGTGGTCAGGTGCTGTAGTGATTTCGTTAGAGGGAGGGCTGGGAGTTTTAAACCGGTGGCTGTGTTTTCCGCCGAAGACGTTGGGAAACTATTTCGGCCCAACTCTCTTAAAGTAGAAGCCAAGCATTCTGAATTCATTTAGCCTTCAATTATTGCTTATAAAAAAATAAAATAAATAAACAACTCTGGAGTCTATTGTAATATTAGATACTTCCTCGCCTGGAAATTGGAATTTATATGGATTATGGACTATGTTTCTAAAGAAGATTAAGCGAATCCCAGTTGCTTTTCAGCTATTCAAAAACTTTTCCATTACATATCACCTTCCATGTCCTAGCATTGACCCGTACGCAGCATCCAAGCTCTTGAGCAATTGCTTCAAATGCGGGAGGATTGAAGATGCAGAGAATCTGTTCGACGCGATGCCCGTAAAGGACGTTGTTTCATATTCCATCATGATTCATGGCTATGCCAAAAGTGGTTTCCATAGAAAATCCATGGAGTTCTATTCCCATATGCGGTTATTGGGTTTGGTTCCTAATTCTTTTACAGTGGTTGGTGTTCTTGTTAGTACTGGAGGCTTGCGAAGCTCGGTACTTGGACAATCCGTTCATGGATTGGCTGTTAAAACTGGGCTAGATTGTGATGCGATAGTGGTTACTGCTGTGTTGGATATGTATGCCAAGTGTGGAAGTATGACTGATGCTTGTAAAGCATTCAAGGGACTGAAGAACCCGGGTTTAATTTCCTGCAATGCAGTGGTAAGCGGGTTTATACATAACAATCTTTTTGAAGAGGGCCTTGTGCACTTTAACAAGTTCCGGAAGTTTGGTTTGCTACCTAATGAAGCTTCGGTGTTAGCTCTTACTAGGGGTTGCATTGCTTTAGAGTCACAGAGGCTTTGTGAATGTGTCCATTGCTTGACTATTAAACTTGCTCTTGTTTTGGACGTGTCTGTTAATAATTCAGTTCTCGGTATGTATTCAACTTTGATAGATTTAGATGCTGCAACTAAAATATTTCATGAGATGGAATGCAAAGATGTTATCAGTTGGACTACAATGATGGGTTTGTCAATTGACCTTGAAAATGCCTCCTATGCACTAGGGCTTTTCTGCAGTATGAGGGATAGTGGAATCATTCATGACACTGTGGCCATCATGAATCTCATTTCAGCTTGTGCAATCCTTGGGGATTTGAAGAGAGGGAGAGAAGTCCATGCCCAAGCTGTCGTTTGTGGATTTAGACCTGAGCTCCCTCTTGCAAACTCTCTTATTGCAATGTATTCCAAGTGCGGCGACTTGCATTCTTCAAGAAATATTTTTGATCAAACTACCCAGAAGAGTTTGGTTTCATGGACGGCAATGATATTGGGCTGGGCACAAAATGGATTTTCAAGAGATGCTTTGAAGCTCTTGGTTCAAGTAAGACTAGAGGAAAACTTTTGCTTTGATTCAACAATGATGATTGGTGCTTTAACTGCTTCTGGTGGACTTGCTTCCTTAGAGCTCTGCCAGCAGGTCCATTGTTTTGCTTTTGAAGCTGGTTTCTCCTCCCATCGACTGGTTCAGAACAGTCTCATATCAACATACTCAAAGTGTGGAAGTGTGGAACTTGCCCACAATGTTTTTAAGGAGATGGGTTATCTTCGAGACATTGTCTCTTGGAATACAATTATAAATGGGTATGGTATCAATGGTTGTGGAGAAACTGCTATCACTCTCTACCATGAGATGAGGAGTTGTGGGGAAGATCCTGACAGTGCAACCTACCTGTGCATTTTGAGTTCTTGCAGCCATGCAGGTTTGGTGGATGATGGTCTGCTGATATTCAACCAAATTGTGGAGGAGAATAGAATAAGGCCAAGCCAAGAGCATTATGGTTGCGTGGTGGACTTGCTTGCAAGAGCAGGCTGCTTAACTGATGCAATTGAATTTGCTAACAAATTTTTGGCAGGGATGGGTCCAAATGTTTGGAGAGCTTTGCTTAGTGGATGCCTGCTTCAGGGCAACGTGGGGCTTGCAGAACTGGCAACGAGGAGGATAATTGACCAGGATCCGGAAGGATATGATCAAGTTGTGCTTCTTTCAAATGTTTATGCATCAGTTGGTCGGTTTCAGGATGCTGAATCATTGAGATCAAATCTGAAGAAGAAGGGGTTGTTAAAAAATCCAGGGATCAGCTTGCTCAATGGGATTCCATATGATTTTGGATGAGTATCGCTTAATTTTAGATACCGAATGAGAACAATGCAATCAGATTATTGAGAAATTTTGCCATTTGCTCATCGAAGGTTCATGACTGTTAGCTAGACTGTTACATACTGAGTGAAGAAATATTCCGATAAAGTGGTCTGGCTCTAGGACAGAGATAGAGTTCGATGAAGTTTCTAGACTACAGTGGCAGTGATTGATCAAAGATGAAATCTTATTGATGTTTTTATCAACTAGCATTGGATTTGAAAGCCAGAGCATGGTGGGCAACTGCATTGGTAGAGTGATAGCTCTGAACTAGACGTTTTTCAAGAACAGTTACATAGTTTCTACCTTGTCCATTAGAATCATGTATGTTCCCCAAAAATCGGCATGCCGCTAGTGCAAGTTCACAACCACCTTCAAGTGGGGGTTTCCAAATATCACCTTAGGTCCTGTAATTTGAAGATTCAGTCCCTTATTTCTCCAGGCAGGAGCGTGATTTTTATGGCAGTAGTTCATAGGAAAGAGAGAATTATTTTATTTTCAGATGTATATTTTAGTCTGATCATATATGATGTAAATCGAAGCAACAAGTCTCCGGGATGAGCTTCCATCATGTACCAAAGACACGGGTCTTGTAACGTTCTTTCTTCTTGTCCATTTTCCTTTTAAGTATCAACATGATATTGTTTTTTTCCTCTTCTTTTTTGAGGGGCGAGCTTTCCTAATAATGAACGACTCATTGCCAGGTTTTCTTTTGTACTTCGGATTTCTCCATAATTTTTCCCCACATCTCTTCTCTCTTAACCCTCTATGTGTCAAACGGTTTCGACTGGTGAGGTTTGAGCTTCTACCTTATACCTGTCTTACCAGAGTTTGGTTTTGAAAGAAGCTAATCTGCAGAGCACAAGACCATTCTCATAGTTCGGGTTGTGTCTTTTCTGTATAAGGAACTTGCTTGGTTTCATGCGCTTAGAATATTGGAATTTGCAACTGCAGGTCAATTTGACGAAGTTATGGCCAACGATCTTGGATGGATGGCCTTGGTTAATTGTAATAGGGGCCACAAGCCATCCAAGAGCCGCTTCTTTTGTTATCACGTTCCGTCGCAATAAATGTAGAACCAGAGAATTACCAAAATTTTTATACCTGTGTCTTTGCCAAGTAGTAAGAAAAATGAGAGTAGGTGAGGCTCATTAATCGTAAATCTCAAGTCGAGCCCAAAAGGAAAGGGAGGACGAACTCTAGTATAACTTGAACTGGTTTCATAGGAGGAGCCGAAAGGTCTGCAGTTCCCAGGCCTACAAGGCAGTAGCACTTGAATGGTTGTGGACAGACAGAGTCACAGACGGTAAAACTATAGGCTCGTCAAATGGGTGCCACAGGTGTTGTTCATTAAAAAATTTCAGATGGAGTGTCTTGAGCAACTGACCCAGCCCTACTGTCATTTGAAGCTGTTTCTGCGACCAGGTTCATTAATAGCTTAGATGAGGCTTAAATGCTTTTCCCATTCACAAAATACGAGAAAATCCAATGAACAAGATGTGGACACCCAGTTCATATTTTATAATTTCTCTCCCTGCTCGTAATTTTCTGACTTGGTTTTCTAGCAACTTGAGGAAATATCGTGCTAATTTTGTGTTCATTTCGTGGGCACACTGATAGCCTAAATAATAGGACAGGATGGGGCTGGACAGATCCTAAAATGGTACGTGTAAGTTAGTCCGGATACCTAATTAAAAAAAAAGAAGAAAAATTCAAAATCTGACTAACAAGAGGCTCGCTGAGGCCCCTACATGCCCGTCCACATTGCTAAATCACCACAAAAATTAAGAAATGCAAGGCAAGTGCATTGTGGGTAATAGTAACTGTCTTTGTATTTCCTTTTTCTCTTATTCGTAGGGCAAAAGCTAAATCTCCTTTGCACAAGGACTTGGGGTCTGAACGTTGAAGTTGCCCTTATTGAATCAAAATAAATAAGTAGCCCTCATGTCTCAAAATCTTAGGCACAGTTAGCGATCCAGCTTGTCCATTTCGTCCCATCTATACCAGTCTCACAAAAGAGGACGTGCCATTTAATTTCTAGGCCTACCCCCTCTCTCTTTCCGCTTCAAGTTGCTGTGATAATTCAAGTTTCATTTTAAGTCTTTGTTCCCTATATATACTGTAGAAGTCCTTCTCGCTAACACAATTTGGTTTTGTATATGCCCTACAACCATGAGGACATCGGATATTCTTGCATCCAATTGGAACTCTCTCGGGACTATCTTTCTTGTGCTCCTAAAGTCCCTGCAAGTTAGTGGTCTGATAAGCTTCTCTAGCCTTGCTGTCCTGGTTCTTTCCGCAACCATTTCTCTCATTCTTATGTCCGTCGCTCTGCTAATCGACGCACTTGTCATGCTTCACTCCAAAGCCAATCGGGTTGTCCTGAAAACCAGAAATGGAAGCAAGATTTGCAATGGAGGCATTTGCTGGCATAATGCTCATAATAGGCCAATTCTTTGCCACGATTACGAAGAATTCATGTAGTATATATATACCCTTTGCAGGGTCAGACAACATCGTGGCTGCTGCTACGTAAGGCCTTTTTCCAGGGTAACTGAGTTTGTATATGTCGTACTTATCAAATAAAACGCCTTTTCACTGTCATTTGTTTGGTTTAGCGCAATGTTCGACAGGCCTAATCTTTGCAAGCTTCCATTTTACAAATTAGGCTGGTTGTTTTTAGTGGCATTTTGGATATGACATGTACTGTTTTGTTCAGCAACCAATACAGAATTTGTAAGAAATGTTGTCTCAGCAAGAGTTTTGAGACCTCGGCTACATTACCAAAATTTTCCTCTGGCCAAGAGGCATAGCAAAATCCCATGGATATGGAGGTGATGAGTTTGTTGTAAATAGATCTTATAAGCCTCGATGAGGCACTCAATCCGCAGGTCAGTCATTATTTACTCGACCAAATGAGGGTTTGTGTGATGTTGGTTGTTTCTTTTAAAGGCGCACATAAGCATGGCGTGTTACAGTACACACTGCGCAAGCCCTCTGGAACTGGGGTCTCCCACAAATTCTGTAAGAAACGGAAGAATCCAGCCAATGTAACAGTGCAGTGAAGGAAGCAAGGAGAGGAGAAAAAAATAGAGAGCTCAAGTTGATGGAGTGGATTTTTCCAAAAATTCACTATTACAGAGGCCCAGCCCAAGAAGGGGTAATTCGGGAGGAAGAGTACAGAAGGAACGGAGACTAGCTGGGGCCCATGTCGACATCAGCGGGTTCTTACTACCGACGAGCTGATAAAAATCGAAGGGAGACAAGTAGACAACTCTCTTTACGATGAGTCCCATTAGAGTTGCAGAAAAAGTTTCCACGAATAAATAATCGATACTGATTTACCTAATAAATGTGGGATAGGGGAATTGAGACTCCACCGCCGGCTCCCCCAGAATGAAGAGAAACGGAAGGGGTAGGCCCAAACCCACCAAGGAGTGAGGGGGATATAAGAAAATGGAGAGGAAGTAAGAAGGTAAGCGCTTCTTCTCTGAGAAAAAAAATTAAGAACTTAATAATAGAAAAATGTCAACTAACAAAAGCATCATAGGCATCTCCCACAGGAAGGATCTCACGTTTTTTATTATTTTATCTGTTTGTAAGAGGAAAAAAGATAAAACTTCACCTTTCAACCTATCTCAAACACTGAATTTCTGATTCAGTTTCCACGGACTTTTTGCCCAATAGATTATGTGATAGGCTTATAAAATTTAGCCTCATCACAGGCCACGGAGGAATTTCTCTATTCTCAAATAAGAGTACGTTTGGCACAAAGGCCTTTTTAACGTCCCTGAACTGCCTACAGGATTTGGAATCATGCTTTAAAACAGTTCAAAAAATCAAACACCTTGGATACTGGGAAATGAACTACCTCCACTCACTAGCCACGTAGCCTGATATTACAGAGACTATTTAGGTGAGATATGAAAAATGTGATTTCCCCACCAGATGTATGCAGCCATAATTTGCGGTGAGTCGCTGTCTCAAGCAGACAAAAATGGGTCTTGAAGATCATTCCAAACCGCCAATAATCTAAAAACCAAAAAGATTGTTGCGATCAATTCGTCTTCCTTTTACAGTTTTTAGAATAAAATTTGTTTTTGGTAGGTCAGATCATGTTAAAATATCAGAGTTCATCTTGATTTGCGGGATAATTGAAATCAGTAGGTGAGGCGAAATATAAAATTCATAGACATCTTAACATCTATAACATCAGAATTGTTGCTGAAGTTTCTGACCTTTATCTAAGTCCAAAGGCAGTCCATTGCTTTTTGCCCTGTTCAAGATGCGTACGAGTCCCAACAAGTTGCTTAGAAAAAGCAAATCCCGTGTTTTATTTTCACAGAGAAAATTGTTTACAAAACAAGCAGGTAGTGGTTATTTACTATGATCTACAGCAGCCATTTACTTAAAACAATCTCTTAGGCAATAGGAGAATTGACCAAATCAAGCAGACACTGGAGCAGCAGGCAGTATCATGAATTTTTGGATTTTTCACTGAATCAAACCAGATGAATTAAACTAATCAGCTGCACTATCAAAGCAGAGTCATTGTCCAGATTGAATTCTGCAGTTTTACCCCGACATCACATGAATTTTGCTACCTACTAGTTTCACATATGCATATCAATCATTGAGATATTTTACTAGCATTAGTGGCGGACCCACGAGGTCCCCCCTGTGTGTTTAGTTGGTGAGTACAGCTACAGGCATTTATGATATAGCAATTCTGTTCCTTCCCTAGTGCTTGTCGAAGGTCAGCTTCCATTACTCATGATCCCCCCTCCATGCTCCATCAAATAAAGTAAACAAAAGTGATGGTGGGGTCTTCCCTACCATCATCTTGCTTTGTATGGGACATAGATTTGGCTGAGATTTGGTTAAAAGGAAAGATTATTGGTCTTTTGCAGAGATGCTACCATCTCAATCAATTTCCAGACCCCCCTCAAAATCCTTTTGGAAAAAAAAGGAAAACAAAATCACGCACAAGCACTCCCAAATAAAACAAGTAAAGACAGAAAATGGGCTCCTCGTTATCTCTTTTACCTTTTCCTTTCTCTCTTTTGGTGTGATTTTGATGAACATAAGTTCATGGAAAAGAAAAGACATCACACTTAAGATTGCAATTACTAAAACATGAGAGAGAAAAGAACTCCTTGACGTGTATTTTAAGAGTTCAGAAAATTTGTAGGGAACCTCAAAACGTGGAACACTTCAACAAAAGAGGTTGGGAAGAATATTTAAAGCTATGACAAAGAGCGTACATATTTTAATATTCGTCTAAAAAGATAACAATACTACCAAACAGCAAAGTAAAGGAGTTCAAAATAGGTTCAAGGGATTTGAAATGGACAAAACCTGAAGATTTGAAACGACTAGTGCAGCTTCCTTATATAAGTGAGAGGCTATTCTCACACGCTTCAAACACAAAACCAAATATACTCAATAAAAGATCTGCAAGTAGGAATATCTGGAAATCAAGTATCTTAAATTTCTTAACATACCACAATTCTGCACAAGACAATCTTAATCATGACCTAAAAGCATACTATTTTGACACATCACATCTAAATCTTCAAATAAAGAAACATCATAGGATGCCCTACTTTTTCTTTTCTTTTTTGGTTCAAAAATAGAATGCTCTGTGCTAGAATCACATGGGCTGCTATCAAATGGAACATTTATCTTTATGCTTTCGCATACCACATCGGAATGTTAAGGGAACAATCAACAAATGACTATTCAATTGGACAAGGAATCAAATGAACAAACCGAAAACAAAGGTAGAATGTGGGCGCAAGGCAGTTTGAGTGGTACACTTGCAATTAAATATTGCTGCTCTATTTCAATTCTTCAACCCGATAAGGATTGGGAATGTGGGACAAAAGCAGAGCATGAAAAGTTAGCAAGAGAAACTCACGGGGCAAATATGAGACTCCTCTTACTACTCTTTACCCAGGCCAGTTTTTGCCCTTTGGAATCATTTTGGTTTGAATTCTCTGTGCACAAAATAAACAACCTACTCTATGAAAGCAGCCAAATTGTCATCTTAGCCATTTTATAGCCCTAAACAGATAGGACACCAACATCGATGCTCTAAATTAGAATTGATAAAGTTAGTCGCATGCTTATCCCCAAGAACAAAGATATTTTACCCAATTTTGCTAAGCTATGTTAGTATAGTTATATAGATAATCTTCAGACATTTGAGCATACATAGACGTCTCAATGTCTATAAATACATCATAATATTTGTTGCAAATGAAAGAAAAGGGAAGTTAACAAAAAACAAAGAAAAAGCAAATGGATGAGGCAATAATACACACTACACCATCCCCAAAAGGCCAAAACCAGTTATAGGCCTTCTAGTCCTACCCTGCCAAACGAGGGATGAATGAAAAGTGAAAACAAACACACCAAAAGCTAAAACCTCCACTTTGCGTAGCGACTAGCGAGTTCTATGTGGCTACACCTACCACTTCATTCATCGATCAAAACGACATGATCGAATGCCAAGCAGGCTCACAAAGGATTTAACTGGGTGACCGCAATGGGGCTCCGAACCACGTGGTTTCCATCCGACCAAGAAAGCGACCCGAACACTGCCCCCGAGTCGTCCAGCACGAGATTCCGGGTGTCCGCAGTTACCGTCACCACGAAGCTCCGTTTCTTGACGGCCGCCGTGAACGCTAGCTTCGTCGGCTTTACCGTAACCGTTACCCCCTTGGGCACTTCGACTGTTGCCACGTAGACGGAGTTCGCGGGGCCCACGTTCGTCACGGTTCTGAAGAACATCTTGCTTGACGGTCCCACTGATGACGAGCTCGAGAACAACGCCGCGATGGACGGGTAATTCAGATTCTCCGGAGACGGTTTTTTCGCCGGGCAATTCTCAGGCGACCTCGTGACAACCTGAATGATCTTTGGACCGTAGCCAACCGCGCACAGGAACTTCACGTAATCGTCGTTGGTGATATCGTAAACCAACCCGGGATCCATTGCTCGGTCGAGATTCAGATGTCCGGCACCGAAATCGTACGGCGTAGAGGGTTTCCCAGTGGACTCGTCTACCATGGGCTGGTTACGGTTGTCGATTAGATTGGCTGTGGTCATCATCGCGGACCTGATTGCGGCAGGGCTCCAATCAGGGTGCGCGGATTTCAACAAAGCTGCTGCGCCACTTACATGAGGAGCAGCCATTGAGGTCCCCGATAAGATGTTGAACTCGGTCTTTCGCGTATCGGAGTCCAGCCCTGTCGGACCAACCGCATCGGTCCAAGCGGCCAAAATGTTAACCCCAGGCGCTATCAAGTCCGGCTTGAGAATCTCCGGATTCAACCCGTTCGGTCCCCGGCCCGAAAAAGAGGCCACGACTGGTGCCGGTTTAATTCCAAGTAGAGTACCCCGGAAATCAATGGTGGCAACGGGATTCGCAGAGGATGCGACGTACTTCTTGACTACATCACCTTCGTCGGCACCGACTGCACATGCGGGAAGCACATGAGCATCGCCGACGAGGCCTTCGCCATTGTAAACCCCATTAGCAAGGATCATTCCCACGCCTCCAGCCTTCTTCACGACCAGCCCTTTTGCTACTCTCGGACTGTTTCCCCTATCGCAAACCACAATCTTTCCCCTCACGAGATTAGGGTCCAGGGAATTCTCCATACACAGAGAGGCAGAGAACACCCCCGACTTACCGGGATAAACTAAAGGATGCATTGTGCCGTTAAGTGGCACCCCAGCGTAGAGCGACACGCCTGAGAGCCTACGCCCATCGCCGAGAGTTATGACAGCTGGGAAATTCCGGTCTATAGTGCCCGCGCCAACCGTCGTGAGCCACGGTGCGAGGTTTGTCACGGACATGGCGTTAGGGCCGTCGTTTCCGGCGGACGATGAGACGAAGACCCCTCTGGAAACGGCGCCGTATGCTCCAATTGCGATTGGGTCGAGATAATACGGCGAAGAGATACCGTCGCCGCCACCAATGGAGATTGAGATTACATCAACGCCGTCGGCAACCGCAGCATCGAAGGCAGCCAAAATATCGGAGTCGAAGCAGCCCGAGTTCTTCCAGCAGACCTTGTAAGCTGCTACTCGTGCTTTCGGGGCCACACCCTTTGCGATTCCAGAAGCGTACCCGGCCATACTGGCCTGGAAAGCGTACCTTCCAGCGGCGGTGGAAGCCGTGTGTGTCCCGTGACCATCAGCGTCTCTCGGAGACCGGTACTCGACCGTCTCGTTCACCGCGGTAATAGGTGGCATGCCGCCGGAGCCTGCACCCGATGCCTCGTGACCTTTGATGAAGAATCTAGCACCGATCAGCTTGCGGTTGCAATTTCTGGCGGCAAAGTTCTGTCCTGTCTCGCAAGCCCCTTTCCATCGGCTAGGAACCGGACCCAGATTCTTGTCAGAAAAGCTACGTCGTTCCGGCCAGATTCCGGTGTCGAAGACCCCGATGATAACGTCGGACCCGTAATCAGAGTCGGACCAGAGGCCTTTTTGGTTCCGCAGACCAAGGAACTGAGGGGAGCGAGTCGTGTGGAGCTGCCGGCGACGGTCCTCGAAGACGGCGAGGACAGAGGGGTGCTTGCCTATTGCGGAGGCTTCGTCGGGGGTGAGAGTGGCAGAGAAGCCATGAAAAACGTTTTCGTAAACATGGAGGATGCGGGGTGCATCGGCGAACTCAGAGGAGTACCAGTGGTAGTGGGTGTGGAAAATTGAGGGCTTGGAGTGAGAATCCACTCGAAAGATGAAGGTCTTGATCGTCTGATCGGCGGAAAGCGTAAGAATTTGAGGTGGGAAACTGCAGAAAAAGAGGACGAAGAAGAAGGAAAGTGGTGTGAGATCCTTGGAGGCCATGGGAGACAGCGAGAGTGAGAGTGAGAGTGAGAGTGAGAGAGTGTAACCGACAGACTAAGCAGGGAGTTCATATAAGAGGAATTTTGGTTTTGTTCTCTATTTTGATTTTAATTTTAATTTTAACTAATGGAATTATTTTGACCCGTTTAAGTGTTAATTAAAGGACAAGCAAATTAAGTACTCTTCCGAGACTATCAAATAAACTTATCTGGAAGAGAGTATGTTCTGATGAGTCAGCCCGAAGTCTGCCAGATGCTCGCAAGCTTACAAAATAAAAACGACGTCATTTTCCCAAGAAAGTGAAAGGAACGTTTCTTCATGTGCTTGTATTTTTTTTTCTTAATTGGTCTATTAGTGGAAATGGTGGGATCTCAAATTGGACAGATTTGTTTCGTTATATACTAGGTCTTAGAGAATCATTTTATGTCTTAAAGTGATCTTTCCGTCAATTAAGTTGGTGCCGTTAACTAAATAATTTTATATAGCTGACAAAGATATGTCACCACTAATTAAAAGCAATCACGTATCTTTAAGTCATTATAATTATCAAGTCGAGTTAGGAGATTGTCAATTTAAAATTCACATCGAAATATCTACTCAGTTAGACCTAAAACGTCACTCATTATGTCGGACAAATCTTTTACAAAAGAAATATACTATCAAATAATTTAAAGGTACATGATTAATTGTGATTAATTATAACATAATGCTGTTAGCGACGTGAAATTTATCTCTTTGATGAGATGAATTAAGTCTACGGAATAGCTATTCGAAAGATACAAACAATTATTTAAAAACTATTATATAACAAAATAAACCTAAAGACGAGTTTGAAATTTGAATTTTGGTCCTACTCAAAAAAAAAAAACAAAGGTACTAATTATGTAAAAAAAAAAAAAAAAAAAAGAATGCTGCAATGGGCATAGGGATTGAGAGAAGTCACTTCTCTTTCCCTCTGCAACATTATCACATGGTCTATGGGGGGAGTACTTGGTATCGACAGAGTGGGTCTGCAGGAATGACTCCCAGAACGTGATCAAGCCGTTTGATTTGCAGACTTGTATCTCCAGTTTCACCGCCCCCAATTCAAGCAGAAAATTGTCGAATATCTTGATCCGCGCAAGAAATACCCAAAAAGTCCATCAGAAATGACTGATGCTTATCTAACCACCACCTGTGAATCTAGGGAGGCTTTTTTATATTCTTTAGACCCCACGGCCCACGCATATATGAGGTGGGAGACTTCCTCCCGTTTCAACTTGCAAAAAGCATTAAATAATGTCACCCTTGAGCCTTCCATTATAAAGACTCATTGATATAAGTGTCCTATTTTGCCCTTTTACGCATTTCAACGTGTCATGGAGATCATACATTAGTAACGGCATCATGCATTGGTGATGAGCTTTCCACTCATTCTTATACGTTTGTACGGCCACTCTTTTTATTTATATTTTTATTTTCTAAAATTCGTACATCTTATACATGCTGATTGAGAGATACAACCGACCAATTTAGTAGATATTTCATGCAAATTTCAACTCTCTACCAAATACCTACAGCCTTATGGGTGGATCATATTTGTATTTTGGGCACTATTTGACCCGAGCTCATCGAATCCAAAAGTTAAATTTGATTTAGCCGTGTTTAGTTCCGTTCTTAATTCAATTTTAATGAGAGCCTTGCTTCTATGAAATCTTATTTTAATAAAATGCACTCAAAACAGACATTCTGTTTCTGGTTTCACACGATGTTTAAGGGGATGATTTAAAAATATTTTAAAAAAAGGGGTAAAAATAGCGACTCCATCTCCAAAGTGGTCAAGGAGTTGATTACAGTACTTGGCACGTGCTGCGAAGGCGCGTGGACTAATCCTTGGCGCATGCCTTTTCTTTACCAAAACAGGGAAGGACGGTCAGAGTCGTTTTTTTTTTTTTTTCTAACCGGTCAAAGTCAGCTTACTTGAGAAGATTTCTGTTCAAGCCAAGAACGATGAAGCAATTATTGACTGGGCAGCCATTCGGCGGATTGGACGGTGCAGATTGGTATCCCGTGCATCCATATTGTCGCGTGGCGGACATGTGATCATTCCGACCATCATACAGTTGGTCACGTCCTGGGCCGTGCTGACATCATCACCACCTTTTCTCTGACCTGAAAATGTGTCTCAGGTTGCGAAATGGGAAGATACGGTTTGCATGGTCGAGTTCAGATGTGACTCGACTCAGAAACTCAGTCGCCGACCGGAGCAAAAAAAAACTTTCCATAACAATAGTAAAGGTTTTCACGTCACGGCTTCCATGTTTTCAGTTGTTGTCAGAAAACCAGTTAGAACAGTGAGAAAACAGAGAAGAACAACTTACAACCTTGCCTCGTTAATGGCAAAGTTGTGAATATTTCCATATGGCATTTCGATAGGATGGCCGTAGCATGGCCTTGATTGGGATTTAGGGAGATCTGTTTCTTTTGATGGCATGGTGAACCATTCCTTCCTTTCGCGTCTATAAATCTATAAATGTGAAATTTGAAAATAGTCAACTAATTTGCGTGATTGTAGCAGAAAAAAGAGTATTAGGTAAAACGTAGAGAAAAGCTAAAAGAGCGAATTGGGAGGTCCATGGACCCAGTGGTGCGCTGGCTTCTGGGCCAGGTTGAAGTGGATCTTCGTAATTGGACAAGTTCGATGCCACCAACTCAAGCCTGCTTCTGTTGGCCCCGTACAAAACATTCATTGCTTCAGTGTGGTAAGAGATCACGATCAATGGTGGAACAATGGGGCTTCAGGTACGGATTTGGCGTGAGAAATCCTATCAGGGTTATTGGCTCTAGGTATTGGATTGCGCAAAATTTCTCCTTTTTTCTAGTTTGGCAGGGATTGAAGAAGATAGTTCATAATCATATTGGAACAGTGTTTGCAATTCAGCACAGTGGACTGCCAAGCCCATTATGCTCTTTTTCCCCTTCCTTAAGAATAACTCAGCAATTCGCAGAAGGAGTGTTGGTGTTACCCTCGCACTGGTGGTTTTATAACTGTGCCTTTTTCCACCAGGGAAAGAAGGGGGTAAGAATTAAAAGTTGTTACATCATTGGGTTAAACTAACTGCGTGATCCAGAATTTCAAAGAGGACAGTGATATCAATGATATCTCTCTTATATGAATGATGTTATGCATAAGAGTTAGGTGACGAAACATAATTTGTCCTTGGGATGGTGGCCCATGATGCTGAAATGCCCATCTCTTTAGTCTGTTGCTTGATAGCTGTTTGAGTGATAAAATTTTAGAGTGGTTAAATTTTGAATATGAAAGTTAGTGAAAAAATGAGGAGAGAGAGTGAATAAGTTGGTGAAAAAAGTAAAAAAGTTTATAAGAGATGGTGAAAAGTGAAAAAATTTATGGAATTAGTGAAAAAAATAAGAGAGAGATATTTTTATAATGATGATAAAATTTAAAAGCCAGAATTTTTGTTAATGAACACAGCCTTATTGTATGATCCTATCATATAATTTCAAGGTTGTGTTAGTTAGTACTTGAAAGACCTATTCATGTTGGCAAGGACGTCAACCTAGTTGGGCTGTTTTGCAATAAGTATTCTTGGACGACATATCGTCCAATTGGTACTATCCATTAATTCACTAGCTTCAAGGGAGTTCGAGTGAACATAAGTGCAAACTAGATATTCTATAGTGAGAATACTCCTATCGTCACATCCAAGAAGGGTTGCTACTCTGATTGACTCATAACCCATTTTACTTAA